>JAZGTJ010013635.1:0-14802 GCA_036877575.1 Botia almorhae
AAAAAAATTCTGAGTTTATAATGGTTATAGTGGCTTACTATTTGGTTGCCATAGGTTGCTGCTTACTGGCCCAAATCACAAAAGTGAGTTCTGAGTTTATAGGGGTTTATAGCGTTTTACTATATGCTTGCTATTGGTGACTTCTTACTGGCCCAAATTAAAAAAAAGGTCACCTAGGACTCGAGGATATATTGTACTGGTCTCTAGCTCTAGACCCCCTCGCTGTCCCTTACAGTTGTTCTACAGCGTAACCCTGAATAATTTTTGTGGTTAAACAGGCAGCAAAGCTGGACGATCCAAATTAAGCAGGCAAACTATACAAATGATCAAAATATCAATTGCCTGCATTTTTTATAATTCTAAAAAGATTGTTTTGTGTGCGCACATATTAAGCACAAAATGCAACATCAAAATTGTTCCTTGTTTTATTTTGACTGTGAGACTTGTGTGATTTGAGTGGGACAGCAGTATCAGGTTATTTTGACGCCATCATTGTGACTGACTTCTCGGTTTGTGGTCTGTGACAGACAGCAACGAAGTCCTGCGTCCCCATCAATCTCAGTGTATTGACTGTGTGAGTGACAGCTCCTGTCACTCATGAAACTTAGTTTGTTCTAAAACTTATTTTATTTGTTTGCGTCCAAACCCAACATTTTTGTATTTCCACAAAATGGAATGCATTGCATTGTGGGATACATGGTTGTGTAGCACATTATCAAGACATACAAAATGTAAAAAATAAATATACGGTATAGTGTGTCATTTTAAACATAGCCATATATATATATATATATATATATATATATACAGTGCTTTCTCAGATATAGGAAGGTACTATTGATGATATATACATCTACTGATAATATTTAATACAGGAGGAAACAGAGAATTATATAGCACGAGTCAATATGTTATAACGCCATATGTAATTAAAAATGTACTAGTTTCCTGTTACCATCCTGAGTGACTTATAGATATTAATGGATATTATTCTATTACATACTCATATCTTTGCATTTTCATGTGCGTTGTCTGTCTGTAAATAGCAGACCGCGGTGTTATCTGAGAGCGCGCAGTCCAGACAGCGAGACGGGGTTTCCCCCGACACCAGCATTGATTCGCTCATTGAAAGACTCTCCTTTCTTTCCTGTAGTATTGATGAATGATTCATGAGCCTGCGCAGCGGGGAGAGCCGGTGAAAATTGGCGGCGTGCTCTGGACAGAGAGAATGTGTCAGCGCACGGGCAGAAACTGGCCGCCGCACCTACTGTACGGTACAACCGTAGACACAACCGGCTCGCTGCTATTTTTGGTGTAATTGTTTTGGGTATTACAGTCAGAGGCTTGAATCTTGTAGACGGCAGAGTGAATTGTCCCTGGACCGGATTTATGCAACCAGATTAGCTGCTATTGAGCAAATACCTTGTTTCTGTTGTATTGCTTTTTGTTACAGTAGCAATATCTGTATATTGCATAAATATCATACGTCAGTTATTGATCGTTCGCCTGGTGTGGGTCACCTTTGACCTGTGTTATTACACTGTGTTTTTCTGTGATCAAACACGAGGTCAGATGTGTGGGCTCACACTAAATGCAAAACTGGTCTTGTGTTCAGAACATAATACAGTCTTTGGAGGCTTTTGAGCTTTGGACTACCGTATCTTTTTTATAGTGTATTTTTTCACTACAGGTTTAAAGGAATGTTCTGGGTTTAAAACATCTTGGCGAACAATTAAGTGGTGTTAAAAACAAGTAAATATAAAGTATTGCACTTACAATTGAAGTCTGTGTAATTACATGGAATAATGAAAACAATTAAAGTACAAACTATTTTAAAACTATAGCAATAGACTTAAATGTTATTCGAGATTAGTGTATTAAAATTGCAAATTAAAACGCATTTAAGCAGAAAGAGGCTCTTTAAACAGAGAACCACCAATTAACAGGTGGTAAATAAACAGACCACAGATCCTGACTTATTTTGAACCTACAACAATTGTATCGATTGTTTTAGAAACTTTTTTATGGCTTATTTTGGTGTGCTGCCAAAGAATCACACCAGGTTATGACAAAAAATCTCAATGCATGATTAGCTTTACGTCAATATGCAGCGTTTCCTAAAGTTGGGTTTAGCCCTTTAGCTGCATGGATGGATATGGACACATTTTTCAGGGGAATGGGCTCGCCTGTGGGCCTGTATGATTAGTGATTGTTTCTTTTGCCTGGTCGGATCTGTTCTAATGGAAGCCGTGAGATGAGTTATGGCAAAGGATGGAAGCCATGTGTAACACCACATAAAACCTGCTAAAAAGTTTGCACCCTCATGAAACCTAATCCATCAGCTGAATAGCTTAGCGGTTAAAACCACATGGGTGTAAATGTTGCTCTGTGACTTGACAGAGCAATTAAGTAATTGTAATGGTACATTAACTCACAGAATATGCCGATCCATATTACAGCCATAACTTGGTTTTGCTGTTGTTATTTTTGTTATTATTTTAGTTTGTTCCCTTCAGGAGCCTTCTCTTGAAAAGCTGTTGTCATGGTTGCAATGTGTCGATAGCAGCACACCCAGCTGTTACCATGGCGCTATATCTGTAAGCGGTACACAGGGTGTTTGCCCAGAGAAAAACAAGACTGGTGAGTCATCATCGATGACAGTGGGGAAGACCTAAGTAAAAATCCCCTCCCAGCAATATATGAGAGAGGAAGTGGGAGAGTCAACAATGAATTCTACAGACACTGCAGACTGTTTGAGGAGCTAACAATATGTATTTTACTGCCATGTTTTGCCATGCACTACACACACACACGTTACACACAAACATAAACGAACAACGAAACATATACATATAAGTACCAGAGTAGCATGATGGTAATACCATGTTTTTGGACAAGTATCATAGAAATATAATTTTTCTAAAGTACCTTAAATATGAAAAACATGAATGAATAACATACAATAGAATCAATAAGATACAAATAGAATCAACAATTTAATTTATATAAATACCATGGTATTATTTGCAATTCATTTGACAGTCATGTAAATTACAGGGTATATGTTTTTGATAATCATTGAGCATTATGGTATATATGAAAGTACCACACTCGTTCCATCTAGCAATCATTGTACACAGGCAGTATTTGTAAAAGAATCTCTCTAATAGAAAGCATAGCAGCGAGGCTCTGTTTTGGTATATCTGTCATCCCCACTTTGGAGCTCAATGTAAGATTTTAATAGCTTTGATATCACCTTTAATAACAATCACGGCTGTCATGTATTTGTAAACAGCTGGCACCTCTACATGATGTGCGCTAATTCCAGCCGATGGCACATGTTCACTGACTCACGGCATCTGAGGGAGGCTGATGTCACGCATTCCGCATGGACTTCACTCATTATTAGCATTATCATAAATTCCCAACTTCTCCAGTCTACAAAGACCGTAATCTGACGGATTTGTTTGGGGGGAGTCATGGATATTTTTAGCTTATGCTGCTGTACGCTGACTGTTGCGATTTATTAGTTACTTTTGAATGTTGAGACAACAAATGGAGAGGAATCAAGGATTTATAAAACACACTCACAGTGTATACCCAAGGTACATGCCAACTGGAAACAAGTCTAGTTATGAATGTAAACTTTATAAATTCCCAAATGTCTGTTCAGCAAGTAGCCAGCACGCATTTTAATGTTGCATTTAATGCAACTCATTCAAACTGACACCATGAAAGTTGTCCTCAGTCAGACCAAATTAATATTTCACACCTTAATTCCTGATGGCAGCAATTAAAAGGGATGGGTGCATGTGCCCCCATATGGATTTTGAATGGAACTTGCAATACAACATATTTGTTGCTTGTTTAACATACATTGTAAAGTGTTTGTCTAAAACAGAAACTGTAGCAGAAATCATGTCACATCTATATTTGGTCAGTCCAAGTTGCACCTCCTGCATGTCATTTGCTTTAAAAATAAAAATTCTGTCATTATCTGCCCACGCTTAAATGTCAAAAGCTAAGATGTCAAAGTTGCTTTCTTCAGTTGTTTATTAAACAATGATTTATCAATAAAAATATTATATCCAGTATATATTAAGTTTTGAACCTGGGTCCCCCTGCACACCTAATTAAATCGCACCACTACATAATACATCTATAATGCATCTTATGTTACACTTCATAGCCCACTAAATGAAATAGGATCATTTAATAGCATTGGAAAATAATGACACATATATGTCATATATCATATATGACTAATATATCAATGAACCTAATCTTCCATTGAGGTTCAGGATTATGTCAGTAAAACTGATTAATGTATTTGAAATTAAACTGACCCTATCTGTACAGTAACTTTATGATAAAAGGCACAGCATTTTTTACAGTAGCACGTTTCACAGTCGATCTTATTTTCTCCCACCTCTCTCTATTCACCAGCTTATAGTCTGTGTTGGCAAAATTGTGTCCCTTTGAATTTGTTGTGCTTTAAATCTGACTTGTTGTTAAGTACATCTGGTGTGTAAACCAAATATATGCATTTCATACACTTCCTTCATGCTTCTTGTACAGCACCTTTTTCCTGCCCATCCATTTGTGCATCTCTTCATCTGGTCATGGTTCAAAGCTTCTCTTTGTTACCAACTTGGAAGATCCTTTAATGCAATTTGTCTTTATAGATCTTCACACCAAGTCATTTTTATCTGTATTATCCACTTTGAAACCTTCTAAAGATCTCACTTCTGCTTCCTGGGTAAAATTATAGTGGGGAAAGCCATCATCTGCTCTCTGGAATGACCTAATCTGTCTTCGCCCCAAGCAGTGCACTCTCACTAGTCCCTTTGGATATTCAGACCATATCTTGTGATAAGATTACCCCTTTCTCCTCTGCCATCCCCTCCCCCCTTCATAAGCCCAACAAACCCAATTTTATCTCAGTCAACACTTGGTATTTACACCAGAGACTCGTCACCATCAGTTCATCTCCCACCATCCTCCTCCTCTGCGCCTACAAGGTGCAAGGTGTGATCTTCATGTTAAATCACCCAGGACCGCACTGTGCCCTGTCCCAGATGTTGCATGAATTATTAATCCCATCCTGCCATTGGAATTCTCCCTGGATAGCCGGGCCAATGCCAGAGAGCTTTTAATGTGGAAGCTGCATAGGGTGTGTACATTGGGAATACTGTGTCCAGTTCACAATTAGAGAAGGAAGGGAATTTATTGTGGTTCCATTGGCTTGGCGATCCTTTATACTTTTGTACTCGCTTTCTCTTTGTCTGTTTCTCTGTTTCTCCAGTCTTAAGTTATTTTGCCCGTTGTGCACATGTTTTTGTTGTTGTTGTTTTTATTTGATTCTTTGATGCATAGCATTTCTTTAAATGTGCGTGTCGGATTGTTTTGTTGTGTTTTTAGATGACACTGGGGTGTAGTGGGTACCGTTTAATGAAGGGGCCAGTTTAGGACTTATGGGGGTTTTGATTCTCAAACAATACACTGTAATGTTCTTCTCCCATTGTTGTTTAAATTCGGGCTGTCCACTTTTCTGTCTGTCCTGGTTACATCCAGTTTGCTTTCTTCATCATTCAACACAATATAGCGTAGAATATCTTCATGCCCTGGAAGCAACAAAGACCGATCAATTTACATATGATACAATACAGTTTGTTTATAAAAATGTGTGTATGTGCGTGTGTGTGTGTATGTGTGTAGTTATGTAAAACTATAAAAGAAATAAATAAATTCACTTTAAACATAATTAGAACATTGGTCGCTATGGTCGCATAGCGAATGTGTGGGGGCGGATTAGGCAGTGTTTGTGCGTTATATGGTTAATTCTTTGTGTTTCCAGTCAGAACTTGCATACGATACTTCTAGAGTACATTTTTTCCACGCAAGCAAGATATGTTTGTCTTCTCTGTATGCCTAGAGTGAGCCTCGCCTTCTGGGTCACTGCAGCCGGTCTGACCAGCACCACTGCTGGGAGGAGAGTCAACTCTGTTCTTTTTCCTCAGTGTACCCCCATGTCTCCCTATCCATCTTTTGTAAATTACTACATTACATTTCTGCTTGCAAAAGCATAGCTTTACCTTGGACAAATATAGATCAGTCATAAACAGTATATTTGTAATTGTAACATACTCCGAGTCCTAATTAAAACACACCCCAGTTAACACAATAAAGTAAAGATGTATGAACACTGATGGACTTGTATACTTAAGCAGATGAAACAAAACACAAATTTAATTACAAATGTTTTAGGTTCTTATTGCCTGCTATTTGAGAACAGTTCAGCTAAGTATCAGCTAAATGTCAAAATTCTGTCATCATTCACTGACCCTAATGAAGTGCTGAGACATTCTAATACAACAGAAATGCCCTCATGCAAGAATCGAAATCGCCAGAAACCAAGTTGCTTGCTACCTCCCAAGTTACTGCGGATAGAAAACAAGAATTGTTTTGATCGTCATGACAACTGTGCAATATAAGTTGACTCTGATGGAATATAAAAATAAGAGTAAATCTTTAAAGCAATAGCATCATGAAAACGGTCATTTTAGAAGGTTAAATATTACTTTAGTTTATCATTCTATTCACAATAACAATTTTAAACATCTTATTTGGTTCACACACTCAAACAATGATTAAATAGTTTTGTCTCTGGTCTAATTTTATGTGTTTTTATTTTGTAGTTTGCAGTCTGGCAGTCTTATTCTATTAACATAATATCCATTACATGTTATCGTTTGTGTTCCACAGAAAACGGCAGTTCTAAACACAATCAGAATCAGAATCAGCTTTATTGCCAGGTATGTTTGCACATACGAGGAATTTGTTATAGTGGCAGAAGCTCTACAGTGCACCAGAAAGACAGTGACAAGACAAGACACAGGTAATAAAAAACAGTAATATACAATATACAAATATTGTATATTGTATATTTAATATTGTATATTTAATCTCAAGAACATGAGATTAAAACCTGCATCTTACACTGTCCCTTTTAAGATAGTTTTATAATTTAAAGTCCCACTCATTGAAGATCAGTCTAAGAATATCAAGTGGTTTTAGGAAATGACTCATTGTTATTGCTATCAAGGTCTCAGTCCTTCTGACATCATTGCCATCAAACGCTTATAAGAGGTGATAAATCAGCTGTCACATGCAGGAAGCTTCAAAAGACCTTTAGAGGAAGCTCACGGTTTTCATGAGATTTTCATTCTCGCTCTTGCTTTATCTCTCACTTCTTGTCACCTTGAACACAGTTTCATTCTGCAGTTGTTCAGTCAGGTATATCTTTGCACTGTAGTGTGACGCTCACCGCCTCATGGCCAGATTTCCTTCTCAGCTTCCTTTCCTCTGCCAAGCTTTGATTCTCTGAGGGTTTTTGACTACAGCCGGCTAGACTGAGGTATTCTGAGCTTTTTTGTAGACTATTGAGTCTATTTTTGGGTACTTTTTGAGTAAGACATATTCAAGTTTCATTTAATAGTGATTGTTAAAGTAATAATTTGCTATTCATATTTTGTATGGAATATTAGAGTTTATTATAAACGATTTATCTGTGCATGTCATTATTTTTTTTTTATTCATATGCCCCCATAATTTTTAATCAAAAACGTGTTTTAATGGCCAGGTGGTTTCTATCACTTTCTATCACAACATCCAACGATCAAATCAGTTCCTCAAAAAAGAAATCAGGTCAGGGGCTAAAGCATTGGGGTTATTTGAGCCAGATTTGAACTCTTATTTCCCATATGAGCACCATGACTCAATGTGTCAACCACTACACCATGGGTCTGACATTCTAAGTGGACATTTGCCTGTGTGATGTCAGAGGTAGCGCATCTGCCTGTCTGGCAATGCAAGAAATGGCTTTTTGTGTTTGCGAGCACACCTCCCAATGGGGGTTCAGCAACTTCAGAGGACTGTACATGGATAATATGATGCTGTCCAATTTTAACATATAGGTTTGGTTTGCAGTCATAAATGGCTTAATTGGAAGATGTTTTAGATTTATCAATGAAGGCCATTCCCAGAGCAGCTCATAAATTACAAATAGATTTACACAGCCGTTTGTCTCTCCATCACAATTCTGAAGAATTGTTTTTGAAGGGATCGTTAAGTCAAAGGAGTTTCAACATGTGGTTACCTAATCCATTTCCACGGTTCGGATGATGATTTACTCGCTGACTAACAGCTCTTGGAATGCTGTGATCATCCGTGGTGAATTGATCCGGATCCCATCGCTCTCAGGATATGAGTTTCTCAACTAAACGCTGTTCTCTGATTGCTTTTGTTGTCTGGGATTGAGTGCAGGAGATATAGCCTATCCCACTAAATATCCATGAACGGCATTCTCCGAGGTTTGTCTGTTCTGTCTGTCTCTGTGACTGCAAACATAAACGTGCCTCGGGCTTCCTGAAGGGATTTCGGAAACCCTTGCAGTACCGATATGTGCCAGATAACACTACATTCATTTGTAAAGCAAAGTTTAAGTTCTGTCTTTACAAATACTTTGGTGGTACCGTGGTATGACATGTAGGACTGTTCCATACTAAATAATTACCATATTCATATACTATTGTTTTTACAGTACCCAGAGGTAAGGAAAGCCATGGTATTACCACAGTACATGCAGAAAATGCTAACATTACCATTGACTTTTTGTGAGTGTGACTTCATAAATATCGACAAATACCTGATCCTTGAGTTCCTTGTTCTGCTTCGTTACCCCTGTCAAGTCGATAACAAACTGTTTAAGGATGCAGTTGTGTGTTCTTGAATTATTATTAGCACAGAAACTAACATACACCCAAGAACTGTATAGACAGCGAGTGTATGCAGTAGGGCTGTCGTTAAAGGCACTAGCATGCCCCCTCATACATGTGCATTATGTGTTGAGCATTTGAAGACTGGTCATGTTGCACACCCCCTAAAGCTGTCATTTAGGGTGCAACAGCCATTAGCAGCTGCCTATCAGCTAGCTTTAGCCACTGCTGGATGGTTGCTTGGCAACTGAGACCCTACACAACCAATCAGCACGCGTGCAACAGAATTTTATTCTGCATGAAAGAGGCCAAGGATCACCCCATAATTCCACTCACTTGGCTTTTTCTCTCATTTATTTCAAGGGCGATGTGAGCCGTACGCCTCAAAAGCACACTAGGCTGGAGAAGTGTTTGTTTGATTAGCTTTACTAGCATCTTACTTTGTGTTTACAAAAGGTATAAAAATCCTGTGGAGTCCTGTGGATTTGTGCTGCATGTTTATTTCATGAAGCAAACAAATGTTGCTCTAAAGATTTTAACACAATCATTTGTGTGACTCACACTACGTGTTGTGTGCAGTTACCAGAGCATTGCGGTCTTATTGCTAAGACATTCTGAGTGATATTTAGTGTGTTGCTATGCAGTTGCTAGGGCATTGCTAGATGGTTGCTTAATGATTGCTTACCCCTCTTCAAGTCTATGTACTGTAACTCCTATAAATGAAGTTTTTTTGCTCAAGCTAATTTTAAGTCCAGTCACTTATAAATAGATGTAAGCATAAATTCCTTCATAAGGAATTAATTAAGTCTGTAATATCATAGATGGTATGGGACACACTCTTAATACTACTTATACTACTTATTCTAAATACTAAAATATGCTAAAGCAAGAACCAATAACAATAGCATGTTACAGTGTCTGTCCTTCCAAGTGTACTTTTAATATTAAGCAGCAGTGATGAAGATGCTAGTAAGACGAGCCCACATCTACTCATTTTTATTCACTCTATACTAAGATGAATACACACAATGGCCAACTAATTTGTGAAATGTATCTTTTTAATCTCTAATTATCTTGTAGTATTCTGAGTATTCTGAGGTTTTCCTTTACAGAAGACAATGATACTCAGGTCTAGTGTGGTTCATTTCACTCTTCTGTGAATTTTAGATGCACATATGAGCCTTTTCTTGCTAACACTGTTTGGCTGAAGATTATTATCACCAAAAAGCATTTTTGTGATGCCGGCATTGAAAAAAATGTCTGAGCTTGCCGGTTACCCTCCTTCAAGCAGAATCCCCACAGGTTATGCAGTAAAAACACATCGCGCAGAAAAGATATACGCTATATCTAGACCCTCAAGATGTGAAATGTTTCATTCATAAACAACTATCGTCAGACTAGAAAGATACAGACATGTTTGTTTGGAGGCTATTGTGACTGTCTGTCTTTGAATCGAGATGTTTGTGAACCCTGATGCTTCCACGAACTGGGATTTAGATATAAATGTGAGTACAGTTTTGTAGATTTGTCTCAGGCTTTTAACATTTGTTTAGATACAAATATTATATATATATATATATCTAAATAATATTTGTTTATAATATTTCTTTATAGGGCAAAAGCATCCTGAAGCCCTTGGTGCGACAAAAAAGTCTTTAGTCACACAGTCCAGTTAGCTTCCAGCTGAAATAGGCCAATCTGTTTAAATTTCCCCGTGTGTGTTTCCTCACAACTTAACTTCTCTGTACTGAAGTTAAGAAATCCCATCAGTGGTTTGACATCGGCTTTGCAAAAAAAGAAAGGAAGGAAAAGAATAAAACACACGCGGGGAAATAAATGGAGAGCGTCTCTGTGTTTGATATGTAAATGTTTGTGTTGATAGGAGCTTTTATAATTAGAAGGGTTGTTTTAACATCTGAGAGTGAAATCAGTGCAGTTCTAGGATCTCATCTAGACATTGCTTGTACATTCCCGCACATATTTCCAGAGCAAACCTCACTGCATAGGATTTTCAGGTAAAATATATCCATATTCACATGATGGATTTAAATAATAGGTTACACCTACAAAATAATTTTTACAGGTTAGATTAAGTAAAAATAGCTCTTAAAAATAGCTCAACTACAGTACATACAGTATTCCCACTGGATCGGTATTATTTCTACATGTTTATAGTGCGGTCACTGTAAGGAGGTTTATGATTCTGTGTGATTCAAGTCCTGTGTGGATGAGCAGAGGACATTTCTGCATGGATAATCTTTAATGAATGTATATGAGAATGAAGCGTTTATTGCGTATAGTGTTTATTTGAAAATGTTAACGGCCTAGCAGCAGTCTCATCTAACAGACAAATAGAAATTGGATGGTCATAACAGATGATCTAGAAATCTGGAGAAAATGTAAGTGCTGTCGTGTATGTGAAGCTCAGTGGGATGATGCTGTTGTGGGTTGTTGACAGGGTGCTGTTTTGTGGTTGCTAACTTGCCTGGGTGATGCTGTAGTGATGCTAGATAGTTAAATACTGGCCCGAGTTTGACCAGTCACAGGTTTTACAGATAACAATAACTAGGGTTGAAAAAACAGGCAGATAACTGGTTAATTAGCTGATGGTTTTTTAATTAATAATACGTATGAAAATGTTCCTCTCATTGTTAAATGAATCATTGTTAAATGAATGCCTTGACACTGAAAATATTTTATAAATATTAGAACTGAACTGAAACGAATTAAACTGAATCAAAAGTAAAAGTTGCAGGAAGCATACACCTCAGCTCCCCTCCTCGTCCACCCTGATCCACTGAAACCCTTCGTTGTAGAGGTGGACGCTCTATATATCATATCGTCCAGGGATTAAAAATACTGATGCACTTTCCAGACTGTACACTCCAGATGAACTATCTAACAATCCAGAAACCATAATTTCTCCCAGTCTAATAGTCAGTCTGATCCAATTGTCCCTGAACGATGATATTATTAACGCCAGTGTCTCCGACCCTGCTCCGCCGGGGTGCCCACCAAACCATAAGTATGTACCACAAAGTTAACGTATCCGTCTAATTCATATGGCACACACCTCTTTGGGTAGTGGTCATCCTGGGGCCAATAGAACCCTCTCACTGTTACAAGATTGCTTCTGGTGGCCCAACATGGCTAATGACATCAGAAGGTATGTGGGGGATACCAGGAGTGTGCCATTTTAAGAACTCCTCGACATCTACCATCAGGTAAACTCTTACCTCTACCCACTCCTCGGCGTCCCTGGTCACACCTAGGAGTAGACTTCATTACAAATCCACCAGCTTCTGATGGGAACACATGCATTATGGTAGCTGTAGATCGATTCTCCAAAGCATGCCAGTTGATACCCATGAAAGGACTCCCAACTGCCATGGAAACTGCAGAGGCATTTTCAACAAGGTATTCAGAAACTTTAGCATTCCAGAGGATATTGTCTCTGACAGAGGACCACAATTTATCTCACGAATATGGAGATCTTTTTTTCTCTCTCTTAGGTGTGACCGTAAGCCTATCTTCTGGATATCACCCTCAAAGCAACGGCCAAATGGAGAGAAAAATCCAGGAGATAGGCCGCTACTTACGTACCTTTTGTCATGGTCACCAGAACTCCGGGACCGAGTACGCACAGAACTCTCTCAGACAACCTACCACAAATCTCACCCCTTTCCAGTGCGTACTCGGCCGCCAACACCCATTGTTCCCCTGGACGGGGAAACCATCTGAAGTACCATCTATTAATCATTGGTTCCAGGAGAGTGAGAGAATTTGGGACTCAGCTCATCAACACCTCCAAAGAGCGGTAAGACAACACCATCAAGTAGACTCATGAAGAGCACCAACAAGTTTCAGATCAGGTCAAAAGGTATGGCTATCCACCAAAGACATTCGTTTAAGAACATCCTGCAGAAAGCTGAGTGCCAGGTTCATTGGCCCCTTCCCCATCCTCAAACAAATCAACCCGGTCACCTACAAATTAAAACTGCCACCACAATATCGCATCCACCTCACCTCAGGAGACCCTGAGATCCCGGCGTTGTGGTGGTATCTGGTGGACTGGGAAGGATATGGACCTGAGGAAAAGTCTTGGGTACCCAGGTGTGATATTCTAGACCTCAATCTATTGCTGGAATTCCACACTTCACATTCAGAGGCTTCTGCTCCCAGTGGTCAAGGACGTCCACCACGGCGTCGGGGTATTCGACCCTTAGGAGCAGTATGTGGAGGGGGGGTTCTGTCATGGAAGCACCAGGTTCCACACACATTCAGCGATCACATTCACCGGAGTACCAATCACCTGCACCTAATATCAATCAAGGACACTATAAAAGCACACACTCCACTCACCCTTTGATGATCTCAACCACAGAAACTGAGACTCATTTCCATGCTCTATTGATTACCTGCTCCAGTTCATTTGTGTCTCCCCGATCTCCTTCATGTTCTCCAGTGTATGTTGTGTGTGCCTCACCTGTATCTCCAAATCCATCATCATCGTCAATGTTTAAGTATAACAACCATTTTTTTATCCTTTTTCATTATCAGTCAACCAGAATCATCAACCAAAAATCTGATCAAAAATAACTGCATTCCTCTTTTCAATGAACTTTATTTCTAAAATAATGTTAAACATTTTCTATGGTTAGGGGTCTAACTAAAATCTAATTATAAGCATGGTGATTTTTGCCTTAATTTTGACTGGTGTAAATGACATGTATTTTCATTGGAAAATATGAGTATTATATTTATTATTACAGGCATCCCAGCTGTTGTGTCTCTTCCACTGTGAGACTATGATGTGCTGAAAGAAAAAGGCCACTCCGATTGCTGTTGGCTACGGTTTTCATTTGAGAATATTAAAAACCTTAAAAAACCCCTTAAGTTATCAATTTCCCCTGAAGGATACCATGATCTTTCTGATGTAATTATTATGCAGAGGGTGGGTGTTATGATTTACATAAGTATTGTATAATCCAGAAAATTGGATAATGCTAACCATAGTGGATGTATTCTTCTCCACAGCAGGTTAAGAAAATAGATCACCTGAATTTATCCAACAGCCAATTTGAGCAGCCATGTACAGCGTCTATCAGATTTAAACAGCAAAGCAAATAATAAAAGACAAGTTGTAGTTTTATGTCAGTAATTATCATTGTTGCATTTCCAATTGCCTGGTTTTATTTCCTTGTTTCTTACGATATCCATCACCGTGATGAGAGGCAGTAAACAGCTTTACTGCACGGGTTTACGAGGGTTTTACACGGTTGTAGACACCCTGAGAAAGCGCAATGACGTGACCTCCGCTGGGACGCCGCAGATAAAATGGTTTATCTGGAAGTAGAGTCTTATAATCCCTCTAAACCGGCTCTGACCGAGCTATCTCAAACGCCGGGCCTAGTTCATCTGCCCCTCTCCATCGCTCAAACATACATTCCCGCTCTTCAAACCACAGAGACTTCCGTTCCAGATGGTCATGGAGCGAAATTAAGATCACAAACCCTTATCTATTCTCTCCTGTCCCTCGCAGCCGCCATATGCCGATTTCTGTTTCGAGTTGTTGGTGTGAAACCAGTAAGGAATTTGTCAAGCTGAGCGGGAATCAGGCGATGCCGCGTGATAATGTCGTGAATGCGAAACCTTGAAAGAGTTTGTAAAGCCGGAGTAAATGTCAAGCTTGATAAAACACATTCTCTTTGATCTTTAAAGAAGCTGAGCCACAGAATCCACAGGCATCACAAGCAGCCAAATCTACTGCTAATGTAGGACTGTGTGGTAGTATTTACCATGTTTATTAATATTCACATTTATGTGAATTAAAGGAACAGATCACCTAAAATGAAAGTCTGATAGCGATGCCACAGAGATACCACTTTTGGTTCCCCAGAACCTTTTTTTACTACAAAGAACCTTTTGTGAAAAAGAAAGGTTCTATGAATGTCTATGAAAGACATCCAAAATGGCACCTTTTTTTAAGTGCATTTGCATGTCATTTCAAATTTATATGGAGCCT
>JAZGTJ010013636.1:0-14802 GCA_036877575.1 Botia almorhae
AAAAATCCTGTTGAATAGCTTCCTTTCCAATGCGGTTTCTCAAAACCTAGTGAGCCTAATACCTATTTACATTTTATAGCTACTGACCCATGCGTCATGATGAACACAAATGCTGATGCGCGCCTGTGATGAGCTCAAGAACGCTCAAATGCGCCATGATGCCGAGGCAGTTCCCTGTGCGTTTTAATTACTGGACTGAAAAGTCGTCTGTCCGAAGATGTTTGAGAGAACGCGTCTTGTCTGAACATTCATAGGAAGCAGATAACTACGTTTTAAGACACTGCCTTAATGTCTCCTGGCTGGTGATCATCCACTCGGCACTGCGCTGTGGTTGTCCCGTAAACTGATGCAAAAGACACCCATTTGTTCCAGTTTAGCCCTTTTCCTAATGTGCTGTAGGAGGAGAGGAGAAAGGTGGGGGAGAGGAGGCGAGGGGCCAGCACACATTAGTTTCAGCCATCTGGTAGTGGGACGGTGGATGATGTTTAAATCTGACTATAAAAGCGATGCTTGCGAAGGTGAACTGTAAAGCAACGATGCCGAGAAGCAAATTCAATTTCATGAGGGCCCATTGCTCGGGCAATTTCATTATCCGACCGTATGCTGCAAACTGACTAAAGAGTGAAAAGCGCAGCGCTCCGCACCTCATTTTCGTATTGACCTATTTCCTAGACTCAAAATTAAACAAAATAATGTTGTAAACCTCTCTCCCCTCGCTCTCTCTTCTCCTCGCTCTCATTTCTAATTAGATGCGCACGGCAGATTGATTCAAAACTGCGCGAAACCCAATAAAGTGACGAGGGATTCTTCTGGAGGTTGTGCTGGGGATGTTAAAAGGTTAATTACCGAACCTTGCCCGGAATGGCCATCTGGTTATGCGCTCTCTCTCTCTCTCTCTCTCTCTCTCTTTACCTACAACACACACGCATCCTCCTCCACGCTTACGCGCACACACACATTCACTCTGTGCGTCCTGGAGCTTGCAAATCAGCACACTGAACTTTCCCAAAACTATTTTAAAACCTGACCTCTTACTTGTGATTTTTTTAAACAAAAAGTAAATATAAAGTTAGCACAACTGCAAATAGCACAACAGGACGCAATTCATGGATCAAAACACATACAGTGATCGTCGCTGCAGAAGTCTTCAAAACTTTTAGGGAGAAACTTTACGTTAAACATTCTTTTGTATGCCTACTCTCAATTACTATTAGTATTAATGTTATTATATATATAGCATTAACAGTGATTGTTTCATTATAGTTAAGTGTTTGAAATTATTAATCACAAATCAAATTAAAGCGCATTAGAGTGAATTAAAGTGCATTGTCTATTCCTGAAGTATTTGTAATAGGCAAAGAAAAGGTGAGAAGACAATACAGTGATAATTTGTATATGCATCGTGACTGTCGTTACAGCATAAAGCTAAGATGCTGCAGTTTACACAAATAATTACATATTAGATTTTTTTGTGTGGATGATAAAGGTCTAAAAAAGTATACTGCTCCCTTGAGTCCCAGCACACCACACACACACACAAACACAGGCTGACATTGCTGGAGGAGCCTGAGAACACTAATGCATCTGTCATGATAACAAGCTAAGAATAACATCTCCACACCAAACAGATCCAGTAGAGGTGATTCATTGATTTATGCAACATGGCCCAACACCTCATCCAAATTTGGCATACGACATCATCCAAAAAAACAGAGTATCAAGAATACCAAAACAAAACAGATTTAGCTCAGGATATAACACTGGCTAAAAATGCTTTAAATGATGTTGATATGTATTTATGTGATAATGCAATTTGTTTTACTCAGTGGTGCAAATAACAGATGAAAGTGAAAAGCAACCGAAATATGACCCCTGGTCCAAAGAGTTGTCATTGTATAATTGACATGCAATTTTGTGCCAGTATTAAAAGAAAAAATATAAAAGCACCAATGCATGAAATATAGTTAATGTTAAAAGCACAAAGTCTCTAAATTGTTAGTGTAAAGCTTTTTAACAGGTCCCTTTTAACATACCCAATAAAGTTTGAACTTGATACTTTTAAAAAACACAGAAGTTAAATATAAAGTTTTTACTGAATAACTTTGTGGTCAGTTCTGATTTCGTTAATCTTATGACAGAAAAACCAATGTTTTAATTTATTTGATTAATTTCTGTGTTAAAAACTGCGGTGTTTGTATAAACAGTCGTGTTTAAAGCGGATATTTGTATCTAGAGGTCAGCGAGGAAAATAACAAAACAAGATTGTTTTTATTTATAAATGCAGTGTTTTTCTAAAGTTAAATAAAGCTGCTTTTTGGCTGTCATATGGTCAAGAGGTCAAAACTGCAGGTGGTTTGACACAAAACTAAACTAAATAAAAGTGATTTTCACACGCTTTTAAGCACAAGTACGTAATGCGTTTTAAAAGCATAAGACATACAGTAACTTTAACTTTTTTTTACAAACATTACTTTCTAGGAAGCCAATGATGCTTGTTTAATTTGTACACTCAGTGTCATAAACTTATAAATATATGTTCATAAACAAATGTGTAGGTCTGTTAAACAAATGCCTGTTAATGAGGTGGCTAAACTTCTCAGTACTTAACTAAATACAACAACCCACAAATCTAGTTACGATTAAACTGTAAAACACCTGATCCACGTGCAGCTGAGTGTAATTCTATGATGTGAAATATGTCAATGTGTGATATATCTCTTGCCTGGCATTGGTGCAGTCGTTATAAAGCGCCTCGAAGTCTTTTCGGGTGATGAGTTTGCACCGGTTCACGCCCGGCTGAATGGCCCCGAGTCCGCGCAGGATCCGCACCTGCTCCACCGTGCACACCACCGGGCATATATCCAGCCGCTTCAGCTTGGTGTAAACGGTGTGCAGCCCACCGACCAGGTGCTTCAGGAACAGGTCAAACACCTGCGGGAGGCAGATGAGCTCCTGACCGTCCACGGTGAACGAGGCCACCTTCACCCCGTGCACCTCCACCATCTTACACTCGTTATTACTAACACCGCCGGGGCCGTTGCCGTTAGTGCTGCCGCTGCCGGTGATGAAAGAGTTGATCATGCTGCTGGTCAGTCGCGGGGACTCGGCCGGGCTGGAGTACAGAGAGTCGGGACGGAACAGGCTGCTCGAGCCTCCGGGAGTGGAGGTTGGTGAAAGCACCGGAGGAGTTGCTGATACGGCCATAGTTTAGGTGAAGTTTCCTCCTTTCCGCACTTTGAGTCGCTTTCGCTCTCTCAAGCACACCTTTGCTGGCTCCTCGCACTGTATCGCGGCTTTCACTCGGTGTTTGTCATGCGTCTCCGGCGGCTGCTGAAAGTCGCTAATGTACAACTACCTTCCACCGAGAGTGAGATGGATAAGAGTCTCACACTCGGCGATTCAATTAGCCTGCCCACCACGGACCGGAGTGACAGTTGTTCCAGCCAATAAGTGACACGATGGTACACGCCTTCAATAATTATTGGTCATCTGCCAATAATGGGCGGGGACTTGTGTTATAGCTAGAATCAATTCAACTTTTTAGATTGTTTTCATAGGTGGATTGTATTTCATTCGCTTGTTAAGATTTATTTACTACTTTTGTTATTTTTGTCAAATGTTTAATAATGTTTAAATCATTTCATTAACAATCTTTTTACCAATCTTTCATTAATAAACACCTTGTGTCTTATAGCTTCAGCAGCCCTGGATCACCAAACCAGAAATGTGCCAGAAAATTAACTTTTTTAATATGTAATTAATTTCAGTAAATGGGCACTACAATGGTTGAAAATAAAAACAGACTCTCACACTAAAGCAGAAATTTGAAATCTGTTATTCTATCATTTTTGACTGTCTTAAGACGTTTCTGTTTGGGACAAACAGAAAAGAACCTTGTGGGATTTACTGTGAGATGGTTTTATATTTTGAAGTCATACATAGGTTTAATAAAATGTAATTTAAATTATTAGAATGTGAACTCTGGTTGGGAACAGTCTCAAGCTCTATGTTACAGCCCCGAAAAGGTAAAAATGTAAACATTGCACTGACAATGTTATTTAACTTATTTACATGATGGTCCAGTATCAAAAATGACAGCTGTCCACAAACTGTCCTTGTAAACCAAAGACCACAGGCCTGAACTTTACATAATGAATAATGCAGAACAGCCTTTCCAATGTGACCCACAGTCTGCATTTCATTTTTTTTCAAATTACATCAACAAACACTGTTTAGATTATGATCAGGCTGACTTCATAGACTATGACAGAAAGTTTTCATTTAAAATTATATGTTGTTTAGTTGTGTGTGATCAAATAATTTGATCATTTTTTCAAGGCCTAAAACATCATTGACATTAACTGTACAACCTGTAACACGAAAAGGTAAACTAAGGTGGACTAAATTTACTGTTTAAACTTTGAATAAGCCTTGTCATTCATATCAGATTTTGTTATATAACACTCCTGGGGAATTTCTTCTTTTTAAACACTGAGCCTAATCTAAAGTGGCAGCTAAAACTTGCATACTAGCTCTGGTATGATTATTATTTGTCATTTTTTAGGCATTTGTAACTGTCATGTGATGTTTGTGTATGGTCAGAGGGGTCCAATTTCACTGCATGTAACAGTGTATGTGACAAATAAAGGCTTGACAAAACTGACAGCTCAAATTATACCTATATGATTTGGTGATTATCTAGTTTTTCATCATTTTGTTTAAAGTTGTCATAGTGTTACATACATTACATATATATTCTCCTAAAATACATATAAATTCAGGGAAATCAACTGCCATGAACTTGTAAAGATGAGATTAATAAAATATCTTAATATCTATTTAATTGGAAGTTGAGTGGTTCATAACAATTTAGGATGGGTTTGAAAGCAAAATAATTGTCATGTCATATAAGAAAAGAACTTATCCAATCTGTACAAAAACACTGTATATCACAAAAAAACTCTACAGCATGTTGTAGAACTGTCAATATATATTTCATAATACAAAATCTTTGCTCTCCTTGCGAACCACTTAGTGAAGCAAATGAGGACCTTTGTAAATGAGAATTTTTTAAAAAAGTCATTGTAAAATTAATGTAGGAATCATGTTTAACCTTTGAGCCCTTGCACTTCTTTGTGAAGATTAATATTGTAATGACTGCCTAAATGCCATGCAAATTTCTGCCAAGTACCTGCTGAAATTAAAAAGCTAGGTGGCAATCTGGAAAATTAGATACATATTTTACCTAGCTTTCAATCGCATCACACTACACATCTTATATCTTAATCTTAATGAATACCTGATTATCATACCTGGCCCTGCAGCCACACACATGCTCCACCCACTCCTCCAGCACCGCCCCAGTGCTCTGGATGCATATTTATCTTACACACACGCAATAAACCTATATATGTATACTGGCATATGTTAATGCTAATGTAAGCAGAATTATTTTTATATACTGGGTTCAATGTAAAGGAAATAAGTAAGTTACAACAATAAATCCTAAGAAGGGAAGAGATAAAAGATAGGATGATTCTGGGGGGGGGGTAGGTGTGGGGGGCCAGTGTCAGAGTGAGACATCTGAGAAAGTGTTCATATGTTTGGAATGACTTGCTGCGTTTTAATAATATCAGTCTTTTCCTCATATGTAAAATATTACATAGAGGCCAAAATCAGATCACCAGCCCCTCTTGGCGTAATGAAATGTTTCTGCATAAATTTCCACCTTACACAAATCAATGACAACAATAAATTACACCTGATTTTAATTGAATGTTGTTTCTAATTTTACTGTCACTCGTGATAAATATTTATGTCTATTACAGCATTTTAAATTCATTACACTCTCACACCTTTTTCACTCAACGAATTGCTACATACATCAGCAGGTTCAATAATCCATTTGGGCTGTGACACGTGCCAAAAAGTTGCCTGACTCTTAATTTAGGGTAAAATATCACCCTTTAATACTACTTAAGAACAGACAAGCTGTCACTTGAGTATGCCCGATGTACTTAATTTCTCAGAGAAAGCCACCACTGATGATTTAGGAACAGTTTTCTCACACTTGCTGCCAAATCACAGGTGACTGGACCTTTTTGTGAGAGCTTTGTGTTTTCTGAGACACACTGGCTGTGTGTACGACACTGTCCATCAACAAAAATTACTCTAGAAGAAAAGTGGCCGGAGGAGGTTAACTGTTTCAGTCACCTCAGAGTAAAACGAGTTATTTCATTTTTCAGCTCTTGCTTAGTGCTGCCTTCAGTGCTTTGAATGAGTGATGTGGACTTATGATAATGGTGAATGTTACACAGCTGGGTCTTGTGGTGAAAAGTGGTTGGTGGAATCTCAAGGTGACCTGATTTAGTTAATGAAATGCTTTACGTTAATTCACATTTCAGCCAAAATAAAAATATGTTTTAAAAAATTACACATTTTATTTCACATTGTCTTTTTATATTACATGTACTTACTATAGTATTAACAGTACATTATGCATTTATTTACAACTAACCCTAAACCAAACCCTAATCCTAGCCCTATAGTAAGTACATGTTAAACATTACACGTAACATTAACATAAATCTGCAATTATACTGTAACAAGTACATCCTATAATTAAGTGTAACCAAAATTAATATATTTCACTTAAAGACAATAAGCCTATTTTAGTTTGATAAAAAATGTTTTTTGTATATTTTTTTGTCTTTCCCGTTATTCTCAAAGGTGATTCCTTAAAATTCTCATTACAGTAACTTCTACTAATGAACATCATGTAAAATCATGTTTCATTTTTTCTTAAAAATATGTACATTTATACTGATCCTAAAACTAAGCTTTATTTTTTATCACATTTTTCATGCATTTCTTTTATTTTTTCTACCTTCTTAGGTCAACTGATCTTGACTTAATTGTAGGAGATCAAATAATTCTTCCTATTAATCATTTTCACTGCTGGCTATACATGCACATTTACATTTGTTTATTAGTGCTGATATATATTCATCAGAGCTGTTCTGCAAATCATCCATGCGTTCTCAGACTGAAACACTCTGATAACTAATCTCTAATTTAATGTATATTTACAGCCAGATTTATAATGCAATAATGTTCTCGTGGATGTCTCATTTGGAGAGTTTATGAGGGGTCTGACAGATGGTGTCATTCTGTGCTGTTTTGCTACTGCTCACCTCTCCCTTTTCAAGATGGCCACTTTCATAAAGCGCTAAGTGAATAAATTAAATGAACTGTGAAGCCTCCTTGAATTTAACTTCAAAGTTTCAGTTGAGTCT
This sequence comes from Botia almorhae, assembly GCA_036877575.1. Taxonomy (NCBI): domain Eukaryota; kingdom Metazoa; phylum Chordata; class Actinopteri; order Cypriniformes; family Botiidae; genus Botia; species Botia almorhae. The sequence goes on from JAZGTJ010013636.1 coordinate 7,296, forward strand.
GAAAACTTTGCAACAGTATTTAAAAATCTTCAACTGAATGGTTGCCAAGTCTTTGAACAAACACCAACAGCAATATTTAAAACTTTTTCCTTACATTTGGCAGGGCCTCTGTTGACGTAAGGTCATAAATAAGCGTAATTGTATACGCTTTCCCTTTAAGAATCCTTAACTACTCAACGATAATTCTCTAAAGTGCTTGTACAATGTAACAGTTAAGCAGGAGATGGGAGAGGTTGTCCTTGGAGACATCTTTTACAGCCTGAAAGTGTTACTAAACAACAAAACAGCAAAGTACATACACTGTACTATCCAAACACAAAAAGCCGGGGATCCCATTGGTTCTTAGAAGCAAGAATCAAAGCCTTAGGAGCCCACAGAAGACCATAGCTAAAGGTGTGGGCTCTTGCAAGATAAAGAGTGCTTGATTCTCACAGAAGGCATTGTAGCGCTTGCCGCTATAATTTTGTATTCAAAACCATCCAGACATAAACGGCTCTGAACATGTGGGGTGATGGCACGTGATAAAACCCCACACAAAGTGATTTCAATCCACACCGGTTCTGCCTTTCATTTTTCCCCTCAGATTAAAAAAAAAATCCTGCATTCCCTGGAGAACACGCCGTTGACACGAAGACACTCCTCCATCACAAACTCTCTTGTTAAAAGCTTTCCTGGTGCGTCAGATATGAGAGCGAGAGAGAGCGCGCAGGAGAAGAAAAAAGGGTTCTCCTGTTGTAAGCCATCTGTCTGGTTTTCTGCTGTTGTTTTATGCACAGACAAGACGTGTTTAAAAAAAGCAGACTAAAGAAGATCAAGTGTCACCAGGCTGTCTTATTTGAAGCTATAAACACCTGTCCCTGTTTTAGCTTAGGAAGTAAGTATCAGTGACAAAGTCTGTGATAGCAAGTCAAAAAAGCTGCAGAAAAGTGAAGTCTTAAGGGTTATCTTTGTTGTTTCTTTCTGTTTTGAGAGATATGCTCACCACTCTTTGTTTACCAATGAACTGCACCCAGCAAACAACATTCAGATCTACAATATCAAGAAAATATAGATCAAGCTCTCCATACCATGCTTACATTAGATAATTTTCCAAAACCCTTAAACCACAACAAAAAATGACATTAAAACATCTGGGACATGCCGATAGAAATACTCAGATAATAGGAAAAGGCGCTCTGAAATATATTCTCTAGTGCATTCTGGGATATCTTAAGATAAGAATGTGTTTTTTGAAATACATGAATTATAAGTAGGCTACCCCCTTATTGTTTTGTGTCTGGAGATCTTGGAGATATGCGTAATCCTTTAAGAGCAAACCAGAAAAAAACGGTGTTAAAAACTGTGAGATTATAACATAACTGACTGTTTTCTATACAATACAGTCAAAAACAGCGTATTATAGATCCACTTTTATCTGAGTTCGATACGAGTTCCATTCATCCCTCAGTTTATAAAAGCAAGCAAAAGTGTGTACATTAACGCACTTACAGTAGAAGTCAATGGGGCAAAACATTGTGCTCGGATAAACAATGAAATGCACACAGTTTGAAAGTTATAGCCACAAGTCATAAACATTTTATGTGTTAACATATCTTTATAAAATAATATCTTTAGAATCTTTTTAGTCTCATGTTATCTTACATTAACAAACAAAGAATTGTGTTAGCATTTTCTATACATCACAGTCATATTGATTATTTTTAAGTAAGTTATTGGTAAAAAAAAAATTAATTCATTACTTTCTTTTACTAAATGCTACCAGTCTTCTGTTGTTTTTCTGTGCATTTGCTATTGTTCTATATCACTGTAAATTATCATCTAAATAATAAAATAAATCATAAAAAACGGGATTATTAGGGATCATTATATACAAGACATTTTTAAAGATCTAAAATTAGATATGCATTAAAAATGACACAATGACATAAGAAGCTTCAGATTTAAAACAACAACAACAAAACAATATATGGTCATGTTATTAAAAATGTAATTTGAATTTTTTTATAGCTTCAGATTGTTACTTTTTATTTCAGTCATTAAATGTACTCACATATAATAGCTGTCATCCTTTTCATTATGAACATTTACATGTCTTGTATTTTTTGTTTATTTCTTTTAATCCATCTTGTTTTCTGGCTGTCAGTAAATTGTCAGAGCCATAAGGGTATTTTGACAGCTCGTCATTAACACGTCGCCCCAGCTTTTCTGCTATTTAAAGAAACATCATTCTGTTGTTGACAGCAGCGAATAACATAAGCCATCAGCAAGTTTAGAAAGTTTATCCCTAATATAGCTAATTTACTAATACCACTAATACAAAGGCGTGTCTCATGAATATTAATTAGCCGACGTGCCGTGTGCTAACAACCGAAGATTCCCCGTCACACGAACTAATATTTAATATTCATGAGCTTTTCCTTCACCGTAGTAGGATTCGTGAAGAGTCGATATTTAGCGCGTTCTATTGTTTAAGAATATTTCATGAATTTTCATATACATGAGAAGAATGTCACTTTCCATTTCAAGTTTTAAAAATATAGTCCTACAGCACAATTTTCTTTTCCTTCAGTAAGAAATCAACTTCAGTTTCCTAAAATAAACGTTGCGTTGTTCAGTTTGTGATTATTTTTTATAACTGACAGTATTTACACGCTAAAAGTTGTTTGTATAAATGTATCTTTTTATACATTTATAAATGTATACATTTTTGCATACTATGTAAGTGGTTTTGATAAAAAACCATGATGCGTACGTCACACAAGCATGTCACATGACATAGCGTAGTTTCAAGATGGCTTCTGAGGAGCTCCCATCTCAATTTGATGTTGTCATTCTTGGCACAGGTAAGAAACAACTAAATTTATGTGACAGTTTCTTATAGTATGTTCTCTGGGTGTGTATTTTGTGTCTAGTAACGCTGAGGAACATGAGAGTGGGATGAGAGCTTGTGTGTTTCTAGAGACGCATGGAAACACAGGGACGCCTGAATGCTAAAGCTAATTGACTGTATGTGAACAAGTTCATGTATGTATTGATGCTTGCTGTCATTATAAGGTTTCATTGTATAACTTGACGATAAATGTAAGCCATACCTAAGGAAACCCCTGGATTACGTGACTGTGAGAGTCTGGTCATCAGTCAGTAATGCTGGATGGCAGATGAGTTTCAACCCAAATCAAACTCACCTGTCTGTAACTTTTAAGTAAACCTTAGTCCTTGATTATCTTAGTTTTTGGGTCGGGGCTGCATTTTGCAGGAAAGTGAAACACGAGAGCCAAATTTTAGAACCTCTAATCTAGTCAACAGAACAAAACTTCTATGTGTGACTGTGTCATGGATCTGACAACTTCTCCCTCGTTATCATGGAGACTGTAGGACGGCCCATTGTATGCACTGGGCTCCCTTTGAAATTTTTCGTATTTTATATACAGCTGAAACAAAATGGTAATGATAATCTGCCACAGGTGTCAAGATGAGAGGTTAATGATAATGTTTGAAAACTACACATGTTTTCTATTGTGTCAGTTAGTAAAAAGTTATTTACAAGTAGCAGATATATTTTCCAACACAACCTGTAGTTACAGGAATATTCCTCCAGGGTCAACCTGGATTTAGCACAATGATGATGTGCAAGGCACAAACCAGCAACCTTCATTACCAGCACTGAGCTTTAGCCAGCCACATTACCCCAGATTGCACAAATGTTCTCATTAACTGCTAATTGAATACAAGTGTTCTTTCCTTTGTTGCATACCGTTGCATACTATTTGTTCCAATGTTAATGATCTTGCATTATTCTAAATGCATTCGCACAGTGAGCTGTTAGCGTAATGCACACATAATATTTAGCATAATATTAGACAAACTTATTATGCCTGAATGCATGCATCTTGGAATCACTATTGTTGTGTTAGAAAAAATACACACAGTTTTATGGCACAAATGTGTCCATACACGATTATTGAATAGTACAGTGAGTTTGACTCACCCTGGCCTGGTCTGGAGTTTAGTCCTACTTTGTTGTGGGCAGTGCTGTGTATCACATCAAACCAGTTTATTGTTCAGTGCAACTGGAGCTGACCTTCACTCTGTAGACTGCTTCAAACTAAGCAATGATTTGTAGGTTTGTCTTCTGTGGATCCTCTTTTACCACCGAGCTGTACAGTGCAGGTCGGAAATGGTACCAGGGTGATACTGTCCTCGTTCTCTCCAGTGTCCTGATTCAACCAGCAGAAGTGTGTTTATATGCAGGCCAGGTCCTCAGGACAGTGCAGAAGCCATCAGGACATAAAGCTGTTCCCTGGTGCTGGCCATTGTTCTTCATAACAGGGAGGAGAGGTAGAAGGAAAAAAAACAGAAAAGAAGGGCTACCGTGGTCGCTAAGAGCAACGTTCTTGCTCTGTGATTGATGGTGTGCAAATGAATCTATCTGGCCCACTTCTGGTTCTGCTCATGCAAAACCACCAGAGCCAGTTGGTCCCAAGGTAACTGGTGACACGGGGACACTCACAGCTTGGACTATTTCTGCTCAGGCTCTGTTTCGTGTCAAGGTTGCTCAGACAAGCGTGCTTGTCCCAGACTCCCTGGTTACCCCCGTTTTTGCTGCTGGTTATGGGTGTAAATGAGGATACGGACAGGGAACAGTTGGCAATGAATACCTCCACCCTCATAATGATGCCTGATAGACCCTCTGACTGCATGAAGGACTGTGTTCTCGTCGGTTGCGCCCCGTCAGCCTGTGAACTCGCACCTGACCCGGCTGTCCCCAGAGAGTCAGTGCTCAGGGTCTGGTGCAGTGGGAGCAGATGCCTGTGGATGGCTTTTTATTTTTATATTGTTTAGCTCCGAGTCCCATAGCGAAATGGAATAATCAGGAGCAAAATGGCCAAGTGAAATTCCCTGTGGTTTTGGGTTATTTTCTTGCAGTTGGTGTAGTGCTGATTAAAAGTTTCTGATGAAACTGATGCTTCGAAAACAAGTTTTTACAGTACAGACACTCCCATTATATGCCATACAGTAGCATGAAACAGTGGGGTCCAAAAGAGACCACTTTAAAAATCTGAGTCAAAATCTGTTGTGTGTTGCTGCAAAAATAAACATTGTGATATTGACCGTGTCAGCTCATTTGAACAATAGGTTATATTTTCTTGCTTACATTTAAGCACACAAGAAAATTTACAAATCATGCTGAAATAACATCAGTAGGTTTTGTAAAATCTGCTGATAATGTAGATCGTAAAGTGCACATTTGTATTATTGTAGTATTGTAAATTTCATGAGTTACTTGCCTTCATGCTGTTCCAAACCTGTATGACTGACTTTCATAGGGGAGTGGTTGGAGTATCCTGACCACTATTTTTCTTATGAACCTGGTACTGTAGCTTTCACTTATAAAACACTCTTACACTTCCCCTTACACACACAGTTCAGAATCAGATATGTAAATCTGAGGTCACATTGTAAACTTAAGCTAAAGGCATCCACAGTAGTTAATGAATTAATTTATTGCTGTAGAGTATTAATGTTAACCAGGTACAATAAGTTATTGTGATACTGTTACTTTAGCTTGGTAAATATTGACCCCACCAAATTACTGAGGTAAAATAACCTCATTAATATTTTTCTAACCCTGATTTGACTTATTTGAAGAGTTTGATTATTCTTTTCTTTTTTGTGTTGTTTGAGCATGACATTACTTACACAGATTTTCACAATAGCTAACTTTGAAACTGGCTGTAAATTAATTATTACTGCACACTCATCATGACAAATCGAAGAGAAGACAGTGGCATAAATTGTACTGTTTATAATTGTAATTGTACAGACAGCATGGGTTCGAGCTGTGTAACCATGCCTGCTTCCCCTGAAATGGAAAACCTGTAATGTAATGCTGAGCTTGCAGAAAAATCCACATGGTGGCTGATTTTAAGCTGAAAATGTTTGACATGTTGGAAAGTTGTTCAGTTGACACTTGGCCTGTAAATTGGCTTCCCACAGCATTTTCTACATTGCTGCTGTTTCTGGCAAGTTTTGGATTATATCATGTAAACATGTTGTAATATTCACCTTCTCACCTCTGTCACATGCAGTGTTTTTGTAATTAGATTTTAGATGTGCCATAATATAGTTTAAATACAGATGACTTGCTGTAACCTGTTCGTAAACAGTCTGACATTGTCATGATCTCATATGTACACAGCAAACACGCTGCATAAAAAAAGTAATCCAGAAATACATTGTGATGTTGAGTAGTGCACATTGTAAATATTTTTTAAGTGGAATATATATATATATATAAATATAAATAAGTGTAAGAGAACCAATATGTGTTGCAGGCTGAATTGAAATTGTTGTATGATCAAAATTATGTATTGCAATAACTTAATGATTCTAGTACTTCTAGTATTCGAGTGTGTGCGAGTGAGCGAGCGCGAGGGCGAGCGCGTGTAGCAACATCACATTTGTTTTTATGGACTGCAACAATGAAACATGGCTGTTCACTTTCAGAAGTTGTACCAAAACGTCCTTTTCCCTGAAAGAATGGAAAACGTGTGGTGGTTATATAATTTGTAGTTTTTACATTTTTTTAATAAATTTAATTGATTCTACAAACTTGAATCATTATTGTATTGCATTATTTAGCAAGTTATCACATCACATTTTCCTTAAATATCACACAGCCCTACTATAGGCCCACATATATTTTTATAACTCGTCTCTGTTCTTGTTGGAACTGGTCAGGACACGGTGTTACAATACAAATTAAACTATGCGGGGTTTTTTTAATTGCTGGTCAACTAGTTTCATTTACCTGCTAATTACCTGTGCAGTGCCTTAGGAGACCCATGTACATCGCTTTAAAACAGTAATGAATGGTATTTAACAGTAATTCTTGATTACCGTTACTGAAGCATATCAGAGCATACACACAACAGCTGGAGAGACTAAAGTATGTAGACAATGTAAAGGTACAGTGGTCTTTATGGTGGTACATCGTTAGGGCTAAAGCAATCATTGGCTGACAGGCCTGACTTAGATGCACGTTTAGTTCATCTCATATCAGAGCTGTTCTCTCGCCTGCTGCTAATAGAGCAGCAATGAAGAAAACAAGCCAGCCATTTCACCAGGCCGTTCTCTGAGCCTGGGTTAATGTAACTATTCATCTTGGTTGGACCCCATGTGCCTTTAGCTTGAATAGCCTCTATTAGCAGTCATGTGATTACAGAACACCTTCACAGATATCCAGACCTCTGCTCTGCTCTTTTCAGGTGATTGATTTCTCATGGTCCTTGAGCATTAGTGTGGAATTGATTGTTAGCAGAACCTCCAATAGGTGCCGTAGTCACTGACTCCTTTCAGATTGTTGGTGATTATTTTGTACCACTGCAAGTGTTTATGGCTCTGAAACTCTGATTTTATGGTGAATCCTCAGGATAAATTTTGTGGCTTGATTTGCAGGTGACTTGGGCTTAATTTACCCATAAATGATTTTATTTTACCTAAAAAA
>JAZGTJ010013637.1:0-14801 GCA_036877575.1 Botia almorhae
AGAGTGCTGGTAATTCACAATCTCCACCTACAATCCCTGCCGGACCTGAGACTCGAACCTGCAACCTTTGGGTCACAAGTCTGACTCTCTAACCATTAGGCCACGGCTGCCCCATGAAAGCTTTACCTATTAGATATACAAGCAGCTACAAGGCAACTGTTGTAACAAAATGCTTCTAATGGTGCTTTAAAACTTATTTTTTTAAGAGGATAAGCAGGATCAGTTCAGATAAACTGAAGATAATGAATAATGCATAACAAGTTTCACATATCGTAAACATCCTGCCTGGGAATGTTTCACACACCCGGATCTTCATCCAGCGCTACTAACGTTCTGCGGTGTCTTTTTTCTCCATTTAGAGTCAATCAGCAGACCGGGAGGTCTCTTTCCCGTGGTCAGTTCTTATTAGCCCAGGAACTTAGAGGGCCCGATGTGTGACCAACCAGGCGGAACCATTAATTGGAAACCTCGGTCCACTAATTCCAAAGGCATGATCTTCCCCCAAGCAACCCTGATAAAAATAAGCTAGCATGCAGGATCAATACCAGTTGCCTAGAGATGCATTGGCTGGCCGAGGGCCTTGCCTGTTGCATCTGCCCAATGCCATTTTTCCGTTTCATTAGCCTGCATTAGCCTCCCGCCCAGAGGCTTGATCTAAAGCTCCAAGGGAGGATAACAAAGAAAAGATGGTGTTAAACAGTTATCCCATCAAATGGCTTTTGTCCTAAATGGTTGGCTGTGTATTGACTTGCCTAACATGTTGGGATTGATATGCATTTTTGGAGCATCGGTAGCACCAAGTAAACTGTAATGAATAAAAAGTAAAGTTTGAGCTTTGATTTCCCTTTTTTGGCAATGCAAACATTGAGTATCTTACAGAACAACAAAACAGCTATTGTTATCCCTAATTTGGCACAACAGAAGTTATTTCATTGACTGGTGTCATTATTTTGCTGTTATTCAAGCTGTTTCTCATCTACAAGGGCCAAAACGTTTCCAGCGTGTACAAAGAAAAAACACAAAGAGTGAAAATCTGAATCATCAAAGGTGTTTTGTCAGAGCTGCAGAAATGGGTTGCTCTCAAGCTTGGCTATATTTTCCAATGAATTCCAAAGCACTGTATGCTACAGCCTGTGCTATGGGATTAGCTTTATAATTTACCTCCACTCCACCCAGTTATTTCCCTGTTGCTAAGAGCCGCTCTGTCCATTATCGTAATGTTCAGATACATGCATGGGTTTGCACTATAGTACAGAGGAAGTAATTACACACATAAATGTCTGAAAATTGCTATAAGTATCGTGAGGAAATGGTAAATGGGCAAGATATTGGGTAGCTTTGCATAATAAACTGTAGGATTAGCTATATCAACGTCTCAGTCAACGTCAGTCAGTTGGCTTGCTAACCGTCTGATGTATGTTGCACACTAAACTTTTCTTGATCTAGTAAGTAATAATGTAATTGGATGACATTATGCAACTGTTGAGTTTGAGCACTCAGGGTTTTTTTTATGTACTCTGTGCCATTAATTATTATTTTCTCTGATAACCCTGCAACTGAATGTCACGTAAAAAACAACTGTGTTTTGTATGAGAGGGGCATCATGGGTAATTCTCGATGCTGTGTCTTACTCTCCCTCTGCCCACCCTCACGGAACTTTACTGCTCAGGTAGTTTGCTGCATCCAGCAAAAAAAACAACTCATAAGGATCAGGAATTGTGGTATGCAAATTGCATTTACAAATTTTGTGAGCATGCTGGTACAATTACCCGATGTGCAGAGTTTTTTTAAAGCATATCTCCATGGGTTTACAATCGCAGGGTGGAAGATAAATATTAATAAGTTTGATCTCAGCAGAAAAACCGAGCTAGGTCACCTATTCTAGTACTTCCACAATTCCAAGCTCCCAATTAAAGTAAAATCTGACAGTTGTGTCATGTCAACCCTGCAATTTTAAACATACCGGGTCAAGATGAGCTCCGTCTACTACCAGGATTACGATCTAAGAATAGCTAAATGTTTTACTGAGTTCTATTGAAGTGGCAGTCCAAAAGCTAATCTTATGATCTCAGATCTCTTTAGAGCGCAACTGAAGTCCCTGAGCTGTCTTTGTAGGCAACACTTCATCATCATACTTGTTATCTATGTGATAAATAATAAAAACACCACAAACTACAGAAGAAGAGGGAAAGGAGACCACGGCACATTCAGATTCTAGAGAGCATCATACTGTTGAGAGGTCTCTGTTGCTCATTATTGAACACACGCTTGTGATGTACAAATGGAATGGGTGTGCGTCACCCAGCATCAGAGTCGGTCTTCAATTAATGATGCAAGATCTATTGATGAGACCGGCTCCGTGCGGGGCTGCCAGCGTGGAAGCTATAAAGTTAACAGGTAATGACGCACAAAAATACAATATAAACTTTTGATCCACTTGCCGGTGAAAAGTTTTACCAACATGGTGAATCACGTGATGTGAGAACCTAAATAAGTCAAACAGAGTTTACATGCAACCATATAATCAAGATCCCAGAAATCTACTGGTAATGACATTATTGTTGAATCACAAGATTGAATAACTACTTTTTCCTTTTACGTCATTACACAATTAACATTAATGTTCTGTTTGGAGTCAGCACAACCTTAGGGCTCCAAACATACCTAAACTTTAAATATCAGGTTTATTTTTTTCAAATGATGATTTGATAAACTAACTTTTCATATTTTGAAACTTTCTTGATAACCTGGTTCAACTGTTGAAAAAGTGAGTGTCAGACATTGGTCTTTCTACCCATAATATGAATTGTACATTAAAAAAAATTACATATACTGTACAAAATTGTATATGTACATACAAATATATTGTACATATAAAATATACAGTAGTTTCGATTAAGCCTATAAGGCATATTAACATTATTTAATACAGGAAAAAAATAATAAAAAATGAATTATTTTAAAATTACTATTATTATAGTAATTTTATTATTATTTAGTAATTTTATTATTATAAAATAATGTGACCTGGCAAGTCACTGTAAATTAGCGTAGCTCAATGGGAGACCTTTGTCGGTTTTCTCCAACAAATCTGTTGGTTTTCTCTCTCTAGTGATGTTTAAGAGGAGTCAGTTCATAAGCAGCTCCCAGCAGGCACTTCCTTTAAGTTCCCCTCTCAAATGTCATGCATCTATTATATAACATATGGCCTTTTCAAAGGCCCTTTTAATTATAGGCATGCTACAATCTTGCATCAATATTTGTGGACTGTGGCAACACATTTATGAGGCCTGCTGTTGTGTGCCAGGGTCCATATAGCATGCTAATTTCTAACTGTAGCACCAATGAACTAATGCCTAAATCTGCACCCTGCGGACAGATTTATAGGCGAGCAAAACTCAGATTTCAGGGGAGGAAAGGAGACTACAGTTTACACTGACATAACTCTCTTCTGACAGAGTGCATAAATCAATGCATTGTAAGTGAAGCACAAACAGAATCTCTCAGCAACTGTTTTGTAAAGCCAAATATACAAATACACAAAAACAAAACAATGCAACATCTATGTTGAAATGGATAAATCAAACACAGATCAAACTAAACCTGTTTCAAATCACAACGCATGTTGCTTTACTGAGCTTTAAGAAAACGTAACTTATTTTGTTGGAAGCACTCAGTAAATAAGTCTGTTTATAACACTGTTTATTGCAAAAAGTAATAATAGTACACAAGAGGATTTTTCTTTTAATGCAACAAAACAACTTCAGATTTTGGAGAAAGAAAAGCTGGTGAGGTTTTGGATGTTTTCTTCATAGCTTTTTGATGGATGCTAAAACTTTTTTTGATGGACTGATGGACGCTAACTAGAACGTCAACAGTCAACAAGGCGTAACAGAGCAAAAAACAATTTCTTCAGCAACAACTAATCTGGTTTGTCATTACACACTTATAGAAAAATGGGAAGAGGATCAAGGATTTCTCTGTCGGTATTGCTTGTCTTATTTAATCTTTCCTGATGTGTGGTTCAGCTCAGTTTTTTGGCAAGAACAGTGTGTGTCCCATTGCTCAATACAGACGTGTTATCTTCTCTGCCCAAAAAGGAAAGAAACAGCCATCCGGAATATATTTTTCTTCCGAGACTGTATGACACAAACCAGATGTCAAAGAAACCTGCTAACTTTTAATGAAAATTATCAATGATCACAGCGGCTTTGCTCCAAACCTGCAGACACCGGGCAAGCGTCTCTCCCCTGTGGTGCTTGTTATCAGTCACAGCTGAGGTCAACATGCTTCTAACTCAATGTGAGTATTGTCAGGCTTAAAACCTCACCAGAGAGCCATGTCCCACGTCTAATGTAATCAGCCTCACCGAATGACTATCTCAGCTAATAACATTATTGTAACGAAGAGTCAGATGAGTTAGGATCCATATGCAGCTTATTTATTGGAATGGTCAACAGGCAAGTTAATAAACAGCAAACAGGGGCAGTAGAGACAAGACAGAATCGTAAACGTTAAACAGGCAGAAGTCTGGCAGGCAGCAAACAATCAATATCCAAAACACAAGCCAATAGTCGAGACAGGCAGCAGAGAATCAAAACGATTAACAATTCAAATCAGAGGCAGGCAGAGAACAATCACTAACCAGTAGCCAATCCAGATCTTACACAAAAACCAGCAGGGAAACAACAGGAAAAATGCTTAGAATTGATGTAGACGGCAAATCAAGACTTCACAATGAGTGATGGCGAATGTCCGGTTTATATAGATAATGATGAACAGGTGGCAAACAGGAAATGATCGATGAAAGGCGAGTTGCATTCTGGGAGATGTAGTTCGTCAAGAATCCAGTCAGTACTCTGGAGAGGGTTCCCTCTGGTGGCACGGTGCAGAGGAGGCTGGAGCCTCCACCGTAACAATTATGACCTGGTGACATTAATTTACTTCCTGTAAGCTTAAATTCACCACAACGGTCAGTAGTGATGTGTAAAATGTCTATATTAAAATTAAAACTGCTGGAGAAGTGTTAAGTTGACAGTAAAATAATGAAAGTAAGGGACCTAAAAAGCTGAATGCTTTTTCAGAAGTTTGGGTTAGGTTTGGACTTGCTTGGATGGGAAGTGTAGTTTGAGAAATAAGTAAAAATTTGGCACATAGGACAAGTGCAGGGAAAACCCGTTACAGAATGATTAAGTGGGGGAAAAAACAGAAGGCCTGTGTAAGCACACATCAAGACAGGACCTGAAGTGTTATGCCTGTGGGCCCAACCTTAACATTGTTGCTGTTATTAATATAGTCACAAGCACATCTCGCCACAAACTGGCATAAGCCATAAAGGGCTATTGACTGATTATTGAGAAACCATGTCTCGTTTTAGCACATGCACTGCCAATTAAAGGCACACAAAAGAATCTGCTGTAACATTTAAGCATATGGGGAAAAGAGAAAAGTAATTAGATTAACTGACAGAAAAATGCTGAAACCATATAAAAATTAAATAGAGCAGTGCCCTAATTGTTTTTATTTCATACTAAAATAATTACATTATCAAGAATATAAGTGTGCATTTTTTTGTCTGTGTCATGTGACAGACGTTTTAGACCATGTGATTTTACACACAAAAATTATGGTTTTGGTGCAGGGAGAAATTGGAGCTTTGGCTATTTGTTATTTTGTGAAGAGTTAAAAGTAGTTCTGCAATGGTTCCAAATCATTTACTTAAGCTATAGATAATTTGATTATTGAGAAAATGAACTCTTATCTCCATATGTGGGATTTGTGGACTGTTAGAAAATTAACCCTCTTTTTAAACCCTCTTCCATTGGTTTATCTATAGTGTCTTTTCAGGCCAGCACTGAATATACATTAACCACAGGCACATTCCAACAATTTTCATATCTACAACAGATTAAAAACACCAATAGAAAAAACTAACTGTGATGTAAATGACAATTTAAACACTTTAAAAAATCCCTAACTTCATAACTTCATATACAAATGTCCTATCATTTCCTAAGTACACAAATTAAGTAGTATTTTGACACCTTTCACTTAATTTTACAAGTCGAAAACATCTTAATCGTCTGGCCTGACAATGTTCCAGCAATTAAACGTTGTAACTTTAATATACTTTGCAGTAAACAAAACGAATCCCCGTCATCACTAGTTATGTTGTATATGCCCTGAGGACATACATCATTGTTAACACAGACGTAATACAGCATCACGCAGTGTGGTTGGGTATAATACATTTGTAATATTAAACTGTGAGAAACCGCAGAGCTGACAGACTCTTGCATTGTAGCCTGTGCATTGCAATGCCATGAGTATAGAATTGAAAATCTGTGACCATTTACATTACGAGCTACAATATCTGTATCACTGCCAAACTCTACAAACTGCAGACCAAAATTGTAAAGAAGCCAGAGTAGAAAAGGAAATGCTTAAAGAAGAAAAGTTATTTTTTTTGTAAATAAATAGAAAGTGATTTTGACATCGTGGTCGAGTCCAAAAATCTTTATAACACATTAAAGATGCGTATTTTGCTTATTATATAAATACATGTTCATATATGCATTAGCAATTTGTATCAGTGTCAAGTTAAAATGCCAAATGGACAAAAACAAATTTGGACAAATAAGAGTCATGGTGGGCAATACAGCTTGGTTGTGTTGTCAACAGGAGCCACAGTGAAACTCAGTGCCCCCTGCCTGTGATATAATGCAAACCAGATGTCAATTGAACCGTGTGACTAGCATTAGCAGAGCTCACAGGAGGATTCATTGTCTTCTACTGGCAAGCGGCAGAAAGTCAGCATTCCTGAAGGAGCACACAAAAGCCTTACTAGCAACCGGCGCTTTTTTTGTCTTCCACATTTTTCTTGAGTTATATTAAATTCCTTGAAGACATTTAAGACAATAAGTTTGCAACAGCAAAACATGACTGGCTTGACCCCATACAAGACACAGCACCACCCTTCCTGTGCACTGCATAAAAAATTCGTTTAAAAAAAAAGTAAAAAGAGTTTTTTATAATAAAAAAGATTTCTCTATTGTCCAAAAAATGTGAGCAGTGCTTTCCTGTGTAAACTTCTACAAGCTGTGTAAAAGTGTTGTAAGTGGTTGCCATGGCATTGTTCAGATTTGATGAGCTAAATGAGCGACAGAAACAAACAGAGATCTTACTGAGGATCCCAAAAGTGGAAATTAAAGAAACAATATAGCTTTAAGATCGAACTGTGACTGCGGCTTCACCATATTTCATAGATCTTTAAAAGGTCAAGTAAAAGTTAAGGAGAAAAGAACAGATATCTCTTTGTCTACACTATATTTGCCTGCAGGCATTTTTCAAATCAGATTCGGTCAAGCCCCTTTTGTAGTATGTTAATTCATGTAAACTGTATGCCGTTTATTTCCCACCATGCAATTTTCTGAACATCATCGACCTAAGTGCGACTCATGCCTCTCTGACTCATCTCAGTACTAGTTAAAAAAAATAATATTAAAACAGTGCTTTGATATTCCCATGACTATCTGTGCAATTAACGAAGCCCAAAGCCAATCTGTGACGCAGTTTCTATGTGGGGATTTTGCCGCTCTCTTTAGTGGTGATTGCAAAGGTACATTTTGTTCCAAAACAGTTGAAGATAAGCTACCCTGGACTGTCTCGCTGGCAAATACACACAAAAACATGCCAGACTCAGAGTCATAAATCTTTTGTTCAGGAAAAGGGTATACGGACACAAGCAACAACAGCACCTGTTTGAATACACATACAAAAAATTATTTTTAAGGCTGTGTTTGCCGTTTGGCTCTTTAAGGCCATAAATTTAAGATGGTGAATCTTAAATAAGGGGCGGAACTTTTTGTATGTCTGGGACCAAAAGTTTTTTCTTCCTTCACCTCTTTCCTGTTTTCTCCTCTGTTCCCAGAATGCTTTCCAACCTGCGGGCACGAATGGGGGGCAGTTGTTCGTAGGTGCTGAAGCCCAGCTGTGCATCCTGCTGGGGCAGCCGGAAAAGAAGCAGGTGGTTCCTCAACACCTGGAAAAATAATGAAACCAGATTTTACACTGATATACAACCAAAGAAGGAGAGGACATCAAATGGAGCGAGAAAGACATCGCGCAGATAGAAGCAAGTGAGCTAAAGATGAAGCAAGCAACATCAAAAGGAGCGAGAAAGACATCGCGCAGATAGAAGCAAGTGAGCTAAAGATGAAGAAGCTTAAAGAGGCATTTCCTTTATCTTCCTCTTTAGCTCACTTGCTTCTATCTGCGCGATATCACAAAATGGAGGCAGAGGGTGTGAGATATCTCATCTGTCAGGTAGTGTGTTTTTCTGAGCAGGCCTCGACGTGTTGCCTCCACTTCCCGCAGAGAGAGCGCGAGTCAAGCGATCAGGGTCATAACTCACAGCGCAACGACAGAACAACAGAACTAGGACACTATCAATCATGACTGTGTCACTGTTCCAACATACATCACATGCAGCCTCTCCATTTGTTATTATGTGTAGCTCAACAGTGAGAGAGCACCTGCATATAATAAATTACAATGTCATGATGTTACAATGTTACGATGTTTACAGATCGCTCATATTTACCCCTGGAGAAAAATGTTTTAACTCAATACATTTTACTTTTTGAAACTATTTCTTCATTATAAGTGCCAATATTCATTGTAACAGCACTGGGATGCTTCACTGCTCATAATTCACAATTATAATCAAGGGTTACACTTGTAATTTACCTCCACTGTTGCATTCTGGGAGAAGATGAATGCTCTGAGGTGAGCAATAGCCACCACATATAGCACAAGACACCAGTTCCTCTTCAGAGCTCCAGTTACCAGGGCCCAAAAATACAGCCTCAGCAAAGGCAGCGAATCCTCCACAGGGGACATGAACTTCTCCAGTGGAATAGGCAGCTGTGTCAGACAAATGAATCAGCTCATTTCAGATGACATGTTTTTCCTCGTTTTGTCCATTAACATAATTTTGTAGATCCCGAGCAAACACATTTGTGAACCAAATAGAAACCGGAGAGCTCCAATTGGCTGAGCCTGGATTGCTTTAAGCTCCAGATGGCCACAAATTCAATGAGAAAAGAACAGCAATGTTATCACGATCATGCTTAACATTTACATTCGTATCAAGCGACATATGGACCATTCAGCATATACATTTAATCAATAAGTGTGTTCCCTAAGATTCAAACTTGCAACCTTGGCATTGCTAATGCCATGCTATAAGAACCACTGCACGCCATGAGAAGTATTGATGCTTTACACAACATATTCATATATGTTGACAGTACACAGTATGTAAGACACAGTATGTCTGATGAGAACGATCTTTACCTGCTGCAGCGAGACCCCTACAAATCGCAGTATCCTGACATGTTCACCGCACACAACCAGCCTCATGATCACAGCATGAAGCAGAGCAGCAGAGCTGAGTACAGGTCATGAAAAGACGCCAGGCCTGGTGGAGGTGAGTCCAGATGCAGCGCCTTAAGCTGGGCTGGCTGTGTCAGCCCACGAAACAGTGCCCAAGTCAGCTCTTGCACGCGCCGTTCCAGGAGAAGGTCAATGGAGCATAAAAAGACACAGGCAAGATAATAAGTGCTAAGGTCAAATGTCCATAAAATACATGGTTCCATCCTTTTTGATGTGCTGTTTGCTGCCCTCTTGTGAGTTTGATGTGAAACTACAACTTAATAAAGTTGTAAACCCCAAACCTAAGCTGTGATGCATTTCAGAGTATCCATTTATTACTGATTCACAGCAGTAATAACAATAAATCGTAATAAATCCATAAATAAAAGCTTAAAAAAGGTTTTAAATCATGAAGATCTATGCAAATTGCTTTCAGGGTCAGTCTGAAGACTGGAGAACGTTCATGCAACTTTAGATTGCAACTTTTATCTTGGCATAATTGAGCAATAATAGGGCTTTTTCCTAGATAGCTCCATTATTTGGCAAGGGTACTAGTAGGGGTCTAACATTTGACATCAAAGCAACATAACAGACATTAACAATCGCAACCGCATCAAAATCCAACTGTTTCTCATTAAACTGCACCCCAGGGGCCGTCTGATCTCTAGCACTTGCACACGGCAAGCTGTAATTAATGTTCAGATGAAGAATGAATCGTTTCAACAATAAAATAAAAAAAACGTTTAGCTTAAGTTAAGATTTCTATTAGTCACACAATAGAAGGAACAGGAATATTTATTCATATCCTTTGTAATTAAACAAATGGCAATAAATGTAATTAAAGGGCCCATTAAATTGCTTGACAAGTTTTACTACATCTTTTATTAAATATTGGAGATGGGGGGGTATCAAAGGCCTAGTCAGAAGTGGTTTATGAGTGGTTTATTTAACGTTTTAGGTTTATGTTCCCGAGGACAAAGAAGTTACATGTACACATTTGGCAGACACCTTTATTATTATTGGTGTATTGGGGTTTATCAGTTCTGTTTTGAATATTGTTACACCCCTAATCCAGGCTATACCCCATAATCATTACACAGCTAACACAAAGCTCTGCCCGTTGAGCTAAAGGAAGACCACATTTAAACCTGAAAGATAGCTAGTGTCCATAGACACTAGTGTAATAGAATATAGATGACCTCAAAGCTAATATTCAATACTTTATTTTTGTTTTAATGGGGTCTTTGGGGGGGGATTTTAATATGTTACCTACACACACTCACTCTATATGATACATGATACAGCTTTAGTAAGACTTACGGAAGGAGACTGTGGCTAAAGATCACAGGTGTTCACTGCCAGGTGTTTACTGTCAGGTGTTTACGGACCTGCCAAGGACACTTGATGAAATAAAGAAGCATATTTGGCCACCTCTGAGTCACCTCTGATTTGTCACAGATTTTGTCCATCTCAGAACAAAAGCAGGTCATCACTGTTATAGCTGTTGGTCATTTTTTGCAATGCATGATGGGATATCAGTGGCATCAGCACATCAGAGGTTAGTGACTCTAGTTCCTGTAGACACTGACCTGGCTGGTAATTATTATTTAAATTATCTACATGTTATAGGTATTTGCAGTAACAACGTTCACGTTTAACTCTATCTTTGGATATGATCAAAAATAAAAATGTATCAGTGAGGAGGAAAAACCTTCATGAGCGTCAGAGATTGTGTGTATAATAAGCAAGCTGAAATATCAGAGTAAAAAATACATTATCAGCAGCTGTTTTGTGTAGAAAGCATTATCTTCCCTTAGGGGACCTGACTAGCAAATACGCTGAGCACAGTAAAATATTCTCTCCTATTTTTGCACTTTTGAAATAAAGCATTTTTCACACCAGGGATCTGAATCTAGCCACTGCATCATAAAGATAAGCTTTCGACAATCTACATACAGTCAGGCATTTATCATGAGCTATTTTAAAGCATCTACAAAGTATATCGTCGATGTAAAGTGGTAAAAAAAAACATGGCATGCGTCTTTAATTCTTGATAGAGCTTTTAATGGTTTTTCCTCTGAGTACTTACCTGCTTGCTTATCTGTGAATAATATGCCTCTATGTACAGCAGGTGGGAAGGAATCAACATCAGCGCACTTGACATTTGCCCTGGGTTGTCGAGGGCTCTTACACAGCCCTTGGGTAAACCAATGACGATGGGCTACAGACCGGTCACATGACTCCCTGAGATGGGAGGGGGCGGAGGACACTCTGTACCCTGAGAACTGTCAATAACCAACTGCAATAAAACTCCATTCTGATATTAATAAGACAGACAGACATTTTACAGTGGCAAAAAAGGTCCTCCACAGAACAACCTGCACTTTCTTTTACATTCATTAAAACAACCTTATCAAACAAACGTTTACAAATTATTATTTCTTATGTTTTATAAAAAGTCAATATTACTAATGTGCAATATTTTTAAAAGACTTGATATATTCCCACCATAGTCATTCAATCATAGGATATTAGGAATACGATTTTAAAATAAATTTTAAATATTATTTATATATTATTTTAATATAAATATTATTTCTAAATATCAACAGGCCCTACTCGTGAAACATGGACGGAACAAAACGTGTGTAAATCGTAAATCGTTCATAAATCCTTTTGTTACTCTCTCTAAATGTTCTGATAATGTTTTTATTTTTTCTCTCAGAAAGTTGCACATATGAAGTGTGTCCATTGTTTGAGGATCACCTGAGCAGACCCCTCTGCAGCTCCTCATGACAACCTGCCGTGTGAGTGACCCAGCAGAGCTTCGACCCTCTCCAGCTCCAGAGGTAGTACAGACACAGATGATGCACAAGACTGGTTCCCAGCCTGCAACCTCTTAGCCAGCACAGGATACGGGTCACTGGAATGAAGACACTGCACTCATCACCACAGCCAAATGATTTTAAGACTTTCTCAAAGATCTGTGTAAGATGTGACACTGTATAAGTGAACACAATGGCGGAAATTCCTGCTCTGCGGTATATTTTTATCATTCAAAAGGGAAGAAGATATTGTATTGTTCACTTGTAGAGACTGGATCTATGTCCAATTTAACAGAAAATATAACAGCTTTTCAAATCAATTCAATAGACTTTTGTGTTTAATTCTGTGTAGTGTTTGTTTACTTTGGTCATGACGTTAGCATCAGTGCTAACTGCCAGATTGCGCTGTTGGTTCAGCTGACAGCAAGAGAGAATGAAAAGTTCCTGCAGTGAGTAGCCAGCCAGCTGGAACAAGGAAAGAGAGAAAATAACAGTTATTATTACACATATACAACCACTACACACATCTGCAATTTGACTAATGCAGATGTTCTTTAAATGTACAACTAGCAAAAGCTTTATTTTACTGCTAGTTAAGAGTATAAAGACAACTCAATAATTGAACCCACTAACCTCTGGCTCATCTCCATGGTGATGCAGGCCTAAATGGGTGGGCACGTCTTCGGTTGGTGGGATGAGATTACTAGTCAAAACAGACTTGCATGGCCTGAAAATTGAATGAATTGATTATACAATCATTTATAGCCTCATTTCCAATATATAATGAGTTGTAAGTGTAAAGTTCATCCTGGCTGGTTCCCAAGGTGTTGCTATGCAAACGCTACGGTGTTCTGTTATGGCAACAGTTCTGAATGCTTGTTACTTACATATAAACCAAAATAATAGTGTTGCCTGCCTTCACATTATAAATCATAACATACAACAAAACAAACAAGTCATTCACAAGTACACAAAACACCACATGCTGACTGCAGTGCAACTATAAACGAGGTTTTCTTTAAACAGTAACCCCAACTGTACCTCATCCATAAATGTCAAAGAGTCCTTCTTATCTCTATTACCCTAAAACTAATTGGTGCTTGCTCTAGCTAACTCTGCTCTAATCAGACTAATTGAAATTGATGCATCTGTCTTAGCCTGCTGGACATGCAGCAGATCTGAACAGATCTGCCAAGTGAACAGTCCTGAATATGTATGGCTAGCTTCAAGTGCAGGGTGTACAAAAAACTGGAAACTGTCCAGATGCACTTGAGCTGACAAGATTGTGAAGACCATGTCCGGTACATTAGGTTCACTTTGCAACGCTGCGTTCATGCAGACCAGTCCAAAAACTGCACTCAGCCTTTTTCATAGGACTTATGCAATTCTTCACTACAGTCATTTAGTACCCTGCTGATAAACAGCTAAAACCCACCTAAGCTTGTTGGCTAGTTGATTTAACCTGGAAATACCTGGAAAAACCTGGAACTGTGAATTCCAGAGAACTGTGCAATAATTTCTAGTCTGCTTCTGCTAAACAACCTTGAAGGATATAATCAAGCATTCCCTTGTAATTGGAGGCTGAACTTTAGGCTGGTTCCCATCCACCTCCTGATCATCTTCCATAGGAACCCCTTGAAATTCATGAGCTTGTGTTGGGTAATCTAGCTCTGAAGCAGCCATATTATGTGGAGGTTTAACCAGGATCCCTCTTTGCCCAGGACCAGATGCTGACTAAGATGCTGACTCAGATGATTGCTGACTCAGATGAAGTAAATAAACTGTCCTAATAGTAGTAGGTAAGTGTGAAAAATTACATTTCGACAAGCAACTACTAAATATGAAATACATAATCATATATAAATATGATATATACCATAGATAATATTTAAAGAACAGTTCACCCAAACAGATGTCAAGGTGGGAATCTCATCAGGAAGGTCTGAATATATGCAGACATGCTGAATAAAAAATCAGTTTAGAATTCAGACAGATCCTGTTTACACACACAAAAGTGGGGTAAAGACTTTCATACTGTAGTTGTTATGAAGTCCACAGAGATTTTAGATATAGGGTGAAGTGCAATAATCCAGATTACAATTATAGCAATTATGATTCTGCAGTATTCATAGGTCATTAATAAAATTGACCATGTTTTTTCCTTCTATTAGGTTTAGCAAAAACATGTGGAATCTATGCCATGAGTGCAAGCTGTCACTATAGCAACGGGGACATCTATCAAAATGTGTACAAATGTTTATAAATGCTTTATAAGCAAGATTAAGCTAAATCTTTACTTATAAATAAGTAACACACCTTCTATAGTAACAACATCTCTCTGATTGTCTTGCTCCTCGCGTGCAGCTGCACCAGCGTCTCCTCTGCGTTCATCAGGGCGTTTCACTATAGTGACAGTAAACCGACCGACCGCCCGCACCCAGAAACTCCTGCTGCGGGCGGATCCGCAGATAATATTCTGGAATAATACAGTCTAATGTTTTAGATGTGAGTGGCAGAAATAATAATCATTTACCATTTATT
>JAZGTJ010013638.1:0-14801 GCA_036877575.1 Botia almorhae
TGGCATTCCATTAAAACATCAAAAGCATGGGTATTTACATACAGTGGATTACTGTCTGACTTAAAACAAATTCTACGATGGCTGACACACAGGGGGTGTTAATATAAATAGCACGCGTCTGAAGCATCGCAATGCATCTCCAAAATCTGGCGCACTACATGGCTTTCATTTTTACTGAACATCAAGCAGAGGATCACAAACAGTTAAAGATCATGTGGCTTTTATAGGACTGACTAACAAGGTCAAGCACAGGGGCGGGAACCATACAGCCTTCTCATGGCAGAAATTTATTGGTACATAAAGACAAAATATGATTGACATGAGGGTGCATGAGTGGTGATCAGAGAGGCTGTGATTGCATTTTTATAGCACACCTGGGTTATGAGTGATGTCTTTTATATAGTGGTGAAAAGGGGCAATTTCAGAAACACAGAGTAAAGCATTTAGAGAGCATATTTGGGTAAAAACAGACACTGAAGATGGTCCTTCAAAAATCACATCAAGAGCTTCATAAATTAAGCAGAAAATTGAACCCTGGCTCAAAAAATAATTAAAAACAACACGTTGATTAATTAACGCACATTTCCTGAAGCTTTAAAACAATATCTAGTCAAAAATGAAAATCAAAAATGCAATTTTGTCCAGGATTATTTCATTTTGACTGATTCTTGCATAATTTATAGAAAATTAGCTTTGCACATTGCTCTCGGGCACAGCTGTCATGAATCACATGCATATTTTCAGTCTGTTCTAGTGAAAACTTCCCTTCCCACCTTCTCACCTGAATGCAATATGTGATAACTTTTCTTCATACCTTACTAATTAGACAGACACAAGTAACATGAGCTGTAAAGAAACTGAATATGATCTTTAGTTCCACCACTGTAATTTTGTGGGTTCCCTATGAATAGCAATTATTGCCAGTATTTGGTATTTGAAAAGGATTGTCCTTGGTCTCTTGCAATACAATAATTTAAAGTACGATGTACAGATGCGCTTTAGCAAAGCAAAACTCTTTCCCAACTCCACCCGGGGCATTTATTAAAACTAAACTGCAAAATCAGTTCACAAAAGTGTCACAACCATGTGCACATTGGCATGACTTGGCCTGCCTCCGATAATGTGAACCACACTGAAATTCAGACAACAGCCAATAAAAACAGAGATTACTTAATAAATATTAAAAGTACAGCAGCAAAGTACTATAATTACAGTCTTTAAGACACTCAAATTATTTTTTAAGGAAAAAGCTGATTTCATTGGACAGAGAAAATATAACATATCCTTTAAATATACACTTCATTTACAACTTTCCCTCATACTGTGCCAAATAACATTACATGTGTTTAAACAGCATTGATCATCAAGGAACACGGTACGAATGAGCTCTGTATCATATTTTCTTATCTTTTACTTCTTAATTAGAACGTACACTGTGTACACAAGTTCGACTTCAAGCAACAGCAAGCAAAAAAAAACACCCTGCACAGACCCTGCTGGCTGGCGGAACCATCACGCAAATGAATTTTGACATGAGCCGCTTGTTTCTTCCTACTCAATCCTTTTTTTAACAGAGAAATTTTACTCCTCCTCAAACAGATTGTTTCTGATGGAACATTGACTGTACTGGAAAAGAAATCACACTACACACTCCTCGACTAATAACAAAACACTCACAACTCACATCTACTGCAGTTTGTAGGCAAGACAAAGCATGTTCATGTCACACTTAAAGGCAATGTAATGTGGAGCCATTTTCAGCAAGTGCACGCTTTGAGACTGTGTAATAAACTAGCAGGCTCTGGTTCCAGTAATGATGCAGTGGTAGTCCACGCTGAACACTCCATGAGAGTGAGTTCTCTCCATGCAGATGCTCACATCTTGCCTGTTGTGATTAATTGTATCCCTTCTGGTGGGATTTCTGTTGCCTGTTGTTTTTAAATTGCTGACACACACAGAATCTATCTCCATTATTGACTGAAAAGTCTCCTCTAGAGGGCATGAGGGGCTCCTGAATCCGTCTTCAGCTCTCGCTCGGCGCAATACCTTCTTCCGATGAACAACCTGATTACAACACGTAATTGTATGAAGATTGAAAAAGGTGTTGTTTGTGTCTAGAGAGCAACACAGTAAGATTTTGCACCGATGGCAATGCAACACTGCGTTACTCTTTACAGCGATCAGTAAAACTGGATTAAATAACTCTGGTTGGAAAATGCACCTATAATGAGCATGCTTTCTGATTAATGACTGATCATTTTATCTCACCTTGGGATAAAATTGTGGTTTGTAATTGTTACTCACAGACTGAATAAGACTGCATCCTAAATCAAATTTAATAAAATGTAAAACCAAGAAAACTATTTCAATTCCTTCCAAAACATATCTTGACAGTCAAATATGGACATGACTGGAAGATTTTAACTTCAATTACTTATCGCAATAGGAATAGTGCAAAGACTGCAAATCGAATTGTTTGCCATATTTACTGCATAAACAAAGAGTGTAATTCTTTGAGTATGGAATCTGCTTCACCTGTATTGATTTCTGCATTGAGTTAGTTTGGCTCTTATATGCCAGATGAAGTGTTGTGTACAATATTGTGTAAAGCCAGGAAGTCATCTGAGCTTTTTATCTTTTTATCTAATCACACATTTGAAATGTTGCATATTGTAACTAGACTAACTTAGAATGTATTTGTTTTATTAAGGACACAGCTCTTAGCACCGGGTTTCAAAACAGTCTTTAGTCGTGTTTTGTCATGGGAAACATTTTTTATCAGAAGCATCTGAATAAACATTGCTATGGGGATATGGAGTATCGCACACTTTATAGCAATGCATATGAACTGAATACATACCGAATACAATTGCTATTCATAAGCTGCAAGCTCTGTGTACTGTGGGTGCATAAAACAAAGACAAGGTGCTAATTTCACTTGTGTGTATGTCCTCAGGAATGCACTTCTTGAAATAGAAAATAAGTAAACTTTAACAACATTAGACAATCTAGATACTCTTTTGGGAGGTCAAACACTGAAACGTGTTATGCATTGTAATAAAGTTCATTCCCAAAATAAGGTTTCTATTACAATTCCATAACTTCTGTGTGAGAGCAACCAGAGCAACAACAAAAAAAATGGTGAACCATACATTTTTATGATAGAATACTTTCCTGCAAAATTAAAGCGCTTTAAGATGGTAATTATTGCACATTAAATTTCAATTTTGGTCATTGATTACATTAGTCCATTGCTTACAATCCTACACAGCAGTGACTTATTTTTGCACTTTTAAAATTCTGTTATTTTTTGGATAGCATAAATTTCCAACACACTGTAAGCATCTTGTTAGCTTCTAGTGCTATGTGTTTTGAAGACTAGACTGTAGACACAAAGCCTGTGATGAGAGAAATCTTTAAAGGCCTGAGTAAACGATAAGTTGTCTGGGACATGGCTGGAAATTCAGCCTCATCCTCTCCATTTAAATACATCTGGGATCTTTTAGCGTCTCTTGCGAGATATAGTACCAAAGGGATCTTTATTATAAATTTTACTCTATGAGTGTGAGGCCCCTGGCCGATACCAGGAGAGGAAATAGTTGAATTAATACAAGAGACAAGGTGAGCTCACACACACATACACTCTACAGGGCTGAGTTAAAAGCTGGTTTCCATCTATGGATTTGGGGCAAGGAGTTTAAAGAAGATTTCTCTTGTAAAGACTACTATCAAATGCTCCTGACCCGAGGCTGCAAATTCCTTCAGGGAAGCTGTAAAGCTCCCATTGATACAAAGAAAGATACAAGACGAGGTAAAAAGTAAGAAAGAGACGAAAATGAAAAAGAAGGGTGTTGGACTTCACTGACAAGCAGTCACAGGAGATGTGCCTTCATTTGACAGCTGCTAATTTTCCTAAGGTTGCCCTCCTATTGTGAGGGAGGAGGAGATGTGATAATTATCATCTGCAATCAGCTGAGGTTATGAAGGGAACAGCGTATGTTTTTCTTTGGCTTTTCAGAGACACGACATGGGAGCGTGGATAAATCACAGGGAGCATGCAGCAATTAGAGGGACGTTTTTCTGCATGATGAAGCTGAGCTTGATAAGCCCTCCCCAAATGTCTCGAGAAAACACAGCTTTAGTTAGGTGCTCTGGAAGTGGTGGATAATACAGCAGAGCAGAGCATGTTCTAATGCAAACTGTCAAAAACAGAGTAACACGTTCTGAGATGCATTTCATGCTATACATGATTCCCTTTCACGCCTAAAAGGCCTGCTTAATAATATTCAGCTTTGATTGATTTTTTGTGTGCTGAACATTGATCTTTAGTGTGGCCTTCAAATCAAAGACATCTCACACATGCATATTCATTTCACGCATGCATTTTCATATTGTGCATACATAATAGTAAATAATTACATGCAGGTATCAGCAATTCAATATAATTGCACAACACTAAAGATTGGATGCAGTATGTTCAAGAAATAATATTCCAGATTTGAAAGTAAACATGTTTTGTTGCAGAACCGAAGTCGAAAACAGCATAAGCAACACAAAAAAGCATGATGCAGCCATTGTACAATCGCATTGTGGTGAGTAAATAAGTCCAAGAATAAATCAACACAAGAAACATGTGCACGCAGTGAGTTTGTAGCACTTGCTTTCATTCAGTAGCATGCTTGTAAAACCAGCAATAGAATGTGAGCTGGAACAAATGAGATTAAAAGCTACCCACGAATGACAGTGACGTTTATTTTGAAAGATGACTAATTTGCTAATTCCTTCGTTGGCATGGTGGGAGCAAGAGTGTGAATTACAGCACTTACAGTGAGCTGCTGCATCTTTACAGATCCATGTAAACCAGGCCATTACTGGTGCAACGTTTCATTTTACGTGTCCCCCACTGCACTGTGCTGAAATCTCCCTCTGAGAAATGTTCCGGGTTTAATACAAGATAAACTCTTACAACAGCAATTGTAGCATAATGCTGTTTACCACAGAAAATAAGGCTTGTTTGTTTTTTAAAGTGAAATAGGCAGCAACAGTAATACTCTAACATTGGAAATAAATAATGCATATAAACACTGTTTATAACCACACAATCTTATAGGTTTGTATTTATATCCAATAAAAATATACTTAACAATGTTGATGATGTAACATCAGCAAATGCAAGTTTATTTGAACACAATGTCCGTGCAAGAATAACTAAAACGGAGGTGACATGAATGTCCTTGTTTACATGGACAACATAAACTTCCCTCTTCCTTTTGTCAAACCTGTCATTACCATCTACAATACAAGGTGCATTAATTCACCTAGAACAGTAGTCACGTTTATTTATGGAAGAATTCAAAAATATAAAAGTAGTAAAAATAAACTTATTTCTTTAGTCTCTGGTACAATTTACTTTCATAGTACCACAGTACCGTTTACTCCCAATTCCCAAAAAATATATGGGACAAGCTGAAATGATTTTCATTGGTAATTAAAATTAGCATGTCATCGTCTGTACATCGGTCCGTATACAGTAAAAGCCACATGTAAGTAATAATACAACTTTCCATTAACATCCTCAACTTCAATAAGCCTTCGAATCCTCAGAATCATATGATGTCTCCCCTATGAGCTTGGAGCCTGCTGTGATGGCTGATGCTGACTATGAGCCTGAAGCTGTGGCTGAGGGAAGAATTCGTTTTCGTCTTTCATCCCTCATCTAACGCGCCGTTGTTTAGTGTAGCGTATGCGCACATGAGCTTCTCAGCCACACTAAAGCATGATGCGAGGGGGTTTAATCTCAGGTTGGGCTCGGCAGTCGCTCTGTAATGAATGGGTAGCTTGGGTTTGATAGCTGCTAGCACTGCCTATGCATCAGCTTTCTGCTTCAAATGAGCAGCATCTTCGGAGTCTCATCTCCACCACCTCAATCGATAATAATAAGAGAGACTCCATCGAAATGAGACAGGCTGTAATTAATCCTCCCAATCGCGCCAGCCGGCCCCTGCCAGCCACTTCTTTCTTAATAATGTCGAAAGGCCTTATGACCCAGCCACTGAAACAACCATTTAATCACAGCGTGACACAGAGAAACGGGCCAGGAGACACATATGCCACACACATCACATATAGGCCAAGGGGAAAACACAAAGGTCTGAGGAGCCCTCAGAAAATGCTTTCAGTCTGTTAGCTTTGCGATCAAATGGACTGATAATCAGTTCCTGTAAAATTGAGAGTCAAACCATGGACCTTTTTACATTTGCAGGCTTTGGGAGGCAGAAGTAAACAATAGCTGGGTAAATGACACAGGAGGTGTATAGAGACTGTCGTAAATGTTACATACATTTCATTTTGAGGAACAACTACTAAGTTGCCATGGATGGGTAATAGCTCCCAGAGAAGAGGAAGCTGATTTCTTTCCTAACTGAATGAAACAGTTGTTGTACTGTAGTTATAGTAATTTTTGTCAGCATTACTAAACAATTTATTGTTACAATCACCATATCACATTTCTCACACAACATTAAAACAAGACTACTAATTTATTAATTTAGCAAACTAGCTAGCTAGCTCTTGCTCTCTTGCTTGACTTTGAGGTCAAGTGCTGGTCAAATGAAACATACAACAAACACAAAAATAAAAATTAAAACAGGTGCGAATAAACTTCAAAGAACAAAATCAATGCCACAACTTTGATTAAATGATACATAATTACCCTTTGAATATCCTGAGGCCCAATTNCCTCCCCCCCCCCAAGAACTAGAGCAGAGACCAAAAAGAGCAAAAATGAGGGAAAAAAATGTAAAATAATTCTAATGACCTAGTTCTACTCTGTTCCCCCAGAGCTCCTTTACAAGGAGCTGTATGCAAGATCATAACAACTCAGCTCTAGGTACAGAAGAGTGTAGGACTGAGAAGAAATATGAAAAACAACTTCAAGATCAGTGGGCTGAGATCAATAGGATTTCATATTTCTGTTGTCATCATTATCTCAGAATCACGTTTAATATCTGGAGTGCCTATGCATATGCACAAGCAGTGCTTAATTTGTAATGTATGAGGTCTCAGAACAAAGACCGGTGACGGATTGGGCAGATCTGTTGATTAGGGTGCAAGCGAACTAGCAGTGTTGTGTTGTAGCACTCGCTTGTAGTGCAGAATGGGCATGTTGACAGCGTTACTACAGTAGAATATTATCTAGCAAAGATTCTTTTATTTTGTGAAACAGAACAAAACAGCTTGCCTGCATGCGTATGTGTCATAAACTACGCCTGATTAACAAAAATCTGCAGTGCGGTTCTTGTTTTACATTAACATGAGGAGTTATTGACAGCATTATTAACAGTGTACTTGATTTGAGATGGAGCATATGTAAAGGTAATAGCATAGGCTTCATTCAGAGGTGCATGAGTTGAAAGATCCATTAAAATAGATGCCAAATTCAATTACAGGTTCTGGACAAAACCGGCTTGTTCCGGCACAAACTAAGCTCTGCTTTGAGGGGAACAACTGTAATAACACACGGATTCTGGCCAAATTATTCACTAACTATATTTCCATAAACTAATATTCTAACTTCTCTTTGCAATGTGCAGCCGAATCTGGAGTTGATTAATTCATCACTGGTTTTTGGGAAAAAAATCTGTTGGGAATGGATATGGAATAGATTATGCCATTGGCACTGCTTTACAAGCTGTCAGAGGGCATAGATTTGCCGTAAAACAGTTTGATTCATTCAGTGATGAATGATCAGTGATCCGGTAATGAATGTTTCTCAGATAGCCTCTGTAAACGATTACTGTGACATGGGCTTGACAGGTGTGATTTAGCTGTGATGGCATTATATGGTGACTCATAACCTTTGTAGGCCCAATAAAAACTGAAATTTCATAAGTCAAGCTAACGGGAGAACATAGAAAACTGAATAAAGGATGATAAAAGTTAATATAAGCCAACTCCTAAAAAACTTTAAGCATGTCATGATAAAATTACTGTGGCAATAAAGATGATTTTAAGGCTGATAGTTAAACAGAATTAGTCAATCTCAATGGAAAACAGTCTTTAAAGGGTTCTAAAAAAATACTTTTTGTTTGTTTACAATTTTTTCCTTTTTCTTTTTCCTGTTTTTCTGCTCCGTACATTAAAAGTCCCCATCAATGAGTGTGTTCAAAGCCGTGCACAGTGGAGTAATTACGGCTGGCGTCCCTTTGAACTGCGAGGCAGGTTCTCTCAAAGGCAGTCTCCGACAAGCCTCTATAAAAGTAAATTATACGTCAAGAGTATCATTAGGCAGGAAATTACTAAAATCCTCCAACAATAATTCCAATGGGAATTGAAACTGTTATCTTGACCAAATAATGAGAATACGAAGGCCACAGAAGCCTCTGTACTGTGCAAAAATGATGATTAAATTGCATAAGCATCACAGCTAGTCCAAATGGAGATTTGTAATAGCATGCGCACCTCTGTTCCGTTCTCTGTGCCAGGGTACTGCAGATTAACTATAATCAAATCTCAACGAAGGCCCATGCTAACCTTTCAAAGAACTAGCCCAGACGTAAATCATTCTGATTGTCATATGAATCAATTAGCCATGCTGGAAGCCTAATTTCTTCCTCCTGGGCATTCACTGCCAACTTCAGAATGAACAAGTGTGTCAACGTTTTAAGTAGAACCTTCTTCAATTTGTCAAAAATATGCGTATTCTTCTGTTAGTATAACTGATTGCAAGCTATCTGCCTTTGTTTGGGAGTGAGAGGCAATTAAGCAAGTGAGTGCTATTCACCTCTCACAGTAAGATGGAAATTGTAGAAGATGGAATAATTCTTGGTAGTTAATAAAATAAGTGTCATAGGCTGGAACAATGGTTACAGGACCCAACTGTCATAATGCAGGATTCAGAGAGAAATTTTATGCTCCTCTATTCATTCTTTTAATTCTCCTTCTCTGTCTCTCTTTCTCTATCTCTTGGGAAAGCGTCTGCTTTATCAAAAAGGCTTAAGACAAGCAACCATGGAAACAGAAGAGAATTTTGTCTTTCCATACAAGACTTGCACTCACGTAAAATAGAAAAAAGAGCATTTGGAGTGGTTTTGTTTGAACTGTGTATAGATGGGATCTAAGGATGGAAGAAAATGTTATAACCTGTCTTCTGTACCATTCAAAGTCTGCTTGAGCTCCATGCCGCAAGCCTCAGCTATGTCAACATGTTTTTTTTAAATGCCACTGGAAAAGTGATAAGCATACTGTAGTTAATTGCTAGTAAAACAATTCCCACAATACGAGAAAGCAAAAGCCTTGTTATGTTGAAAGAAATAATCTAAACCCTGTTACAGAAGGTCCAGAAGGCTTTGTTAACTATGTATGCAAAACAATCACAAAGTAACAGTTAAATTTTACAGGGTGCAGTTGGGTGAATTTTATTTTTTCTTTTATATGCAAAAAAACCCTGAAATAACGAAGGCCGTCTTGAATCAAAACATATTTGCTCAGTTTTCTCATATACACACGATCAAAAGGGAAGCTGGATAATTTATTCACAAGGAGTCATTCTACGTATCTGTCCAAGCAGAAGTAGGAGCATCTTGAGCCAAGCTCACAAATTATGCATCATTAGTAGCCTTCACAGGAAATTTAAATCAGTCAAAGTCGAACGCCAACACCACGTCACAAGCGCTGCTAATCTGAGTGAACATTTTTTTCCATGACATCTTGGTCCTCAACAACAACAATGGAATACAGATGTTCTGAGATGTTCTCTACAGGACTGAATGATGATTATGAATGCTCACAGCCTAGTTTGTACACAAAGCACCTGGGCTCCCTTGTTCTCTTATATCAAGTTAATGAAATAGCACTGCTTGGGGGATTTAATTAACGCGGCAGACTTTTAATCGTGGACGAATCTGATAAATTTTTTTGGGGGGGGTGATGTTGAGGTCTCGATGGTGGAAAAAAAAACGACAACAGAGTGAATAAGCCGCAACTGATATGTCCCAAGGACAACAGGAGTCAAGTGTCAGGAGCTATAAACATTGTGGCCCAGGTGCTAGCTGTGCACAGTCTGTTGTTTGGGATCCTGTCGCGGATTATTAGCAGCAGCAGGGCAGTTCGTTGTGCAAGGATCAGGCAGCTGTGTGCGGGCGGTCAGGGGAGGAAGATGAGGCAACTGGGCCAGAGATCACTGGGGACATGGGGTACATCTGATCTGATATCACATGGTGCTCTACTGACAATAGTGACTCAATCCACCCACACGAGAAAGGTGTACTGCTTTCAGCATTGCAGTCCATGTAAGCAGACATTATGCTGTCATATTGTCAATAATGCAGCTAAAATCAGATTCTTGAACTTTGACTGGTGGACGTGACTGATGTTTTAATGGGTGTCCTAAGGTTAATAGATCTTCACTGGGTATCTATTATTTTGTCAGATACTTGCAAACTGTACCAACAGAAGCAATTAATTTACAGTGGATAAACAGCAAATAATGTTTCCAACTTACATTTTAAACATTTGGTTTTATCCAAAGAGACTTATGAGAGTGTTTAGGGACCGGGGCCCACTAAGGGGCCTCAGATGTCTTGAAATAGGACAAAACAAGCTTAAAATTAGCTAAAACAACTAAAACATCAAGACACTTTAGTGTTTGATTATTTTTAAGAGGAACATCTTTTTAGTTATACCAAGCTTTAGAAAATTTATTGGATAGAATCTGTGAGTGTGTGTGTTGGGGGTGTCTTTCAAATATTGTTCTGGACAATACTGGGCCTTGAACTAAAAAAGGGTGACGCAAACTATATATTTCATCACTACATGCATTCACTGGGAATTTAAAACTTGTAAATAAGACCTTGGCATTGCTAGCACTATGCTCTACCACTCGAGCTACAGGAACACAAGAGTCATTGAATGAGGTCATCACACACTGTATACAGTGCATGCGGAAGGCACCCCTGGTCAAAATTTCTGTTAATGTGAACAGTTAAGCAAGTGGAAGATGAAATGGTCTCCAAAAGGCATGTATGTGTTCAGGTTAGGTGAGCGTGTCATAATCACACAGAGTAAAGGCACACAGCTGATGTGTGAATGTCTAAAGCACTATATCTCTGCACATAAAAGTGTCAGCCCCTTTTGACTGCAACAGCTTCGGTCCTCGGTTCATTTCAAAATGTCAGCTCTGTTTTGACTGCCACAATCACGGCAACTTATACAGGCGTCTCAGTTGTTCCAAGGGGAAATAAAAAGGTGAACGCTCTCAAAATCTCCCTTCAATATAACCTTTACTGACCTCAGAAATGGGTTAAGATGGGAGTGAAGAAGATTTCAGAAGGTTTAGGGACTGAAACTCCATTTCAGACTGTGAAAGGCTGTAAGAATTGTAAGTGGATTTATATGTGAGGCTTTAGAACAAGCTGCCAGTTAAAGAGAACACTGTATGTGTTTTAATACTGGCAATAAAATAAAACCACAATAGCAAGTGAACTGAGATATAGTTGATGTTCCAAAAGTTGAAATCATTATTGTATTTTGTTTTGGTTTTCCTCCAACAAGTTCTTGATTTTAAATCTTATACTAGATACATTTCACAGCAAAATACACTGATTCTTGTCATATACTATAACAGCAAAGTTTTTGTACTTCTGAAGTACATGAAAAAAGGCATCAAATTTCCACA
This sequence comes from Botia almorhae, assembly GCA_036877575.1. Lineage (NCBI taxonomy): Eukaryota > Metazoa > Chordata > Actinopteri > Cypriniformes > Botiidae > Botia > Botia almorhae. The sequence continues at coordinate 11,675 of JAZGTJ010013638.1, forward strand.
TTTTTTGTTGAGGCAGATGTTTCCTGCTGTTAATGCTAAATTAACTTCATCTCAAGTGAGAAAGGAGAAAGCTGTGTCTGATGTATGGTTATGTAAGCCACGAGACTTGTGGCGCACATTTTCAAGAACTGTTCGGTGTACATGATGGTCTGCCATTTTAATTGAAGTTAAGATTTGTGTAGACCAACTGTTTGTTTTGGACTGAACATATGCAGAAAAGAAAAATACGGTAATTCAGTATTTTATACAAGTTCCATTTTCATGTAAGTGACATCAAAGCAATCAATGAAAATTTGCTTTTCTATCAGTGCATGTGGAAAAATTGGCACTGGGCGCTGAAGACACGTTCGTTCCACTTCACACTGGGCACCATGACAATGAATTTATTCACATGATGCACACAGTCTGACGGAGTGAAAAGGTGCAGTATGTAGCAAGTAATTATTCATCTGTTGCTAAAACATTACTATAATCTTCCCCAATGAAGGTCTTGACCGATTGGGCACCAGTTGAGAAAACAGCGTGTTCAATTAACGAATCGTATACAGTAAAATTGAAAGTGAAATTCTCACTGGATGTTTTTAAAGCATGTTGTAAACTGGCTTTCCATTTACTGCCCCATAAATACAAATTCTTTCTTGGTTAATGCTGAAATATTAATATGGTGCTGGGAAAGATGAAGAATGAATCTAGTTTATAGTTCTGTTTTCCATGCATGCAGCCAAAGTGATCAAAGGCTGGCGTGTGTTTTTTTATTTTTTTGCAACCACTTTGATATAGAGCCTGCGATCTCTGGCTGCTTTAAGAATGAACTGAATTGCAATGTTGCAAATGTTCCAGATTCAAAAGGTCAGTGAGTTTTAGATACACTTTTCATTGAGTTACATGCAGCAATGGGCGGATATTTTTTATATCGTCTGCATCAACAGTTTTAATAGCATTTCTCAACAAAAAACACTTGTTTTGTGGGGTAGCTGATGTTATTCCACAAGGTGCAGAAGTAGTTTTGAGATCTGAGCGCACAGGAATTCTTTAACTCCCTTGAGTTTTGTGCTATAGGGGCAACAACATAACAGTATTCTCTCTCTTAATCTGATTTTATTTTGCTTTATGGATTTTTTTCTTTTCTCCCCAATGTGAGGGCTGGCACTCTCGTGTGAGCTGAAGCCATATCATGATTGGGGTTTTATAAGACGCTCTAAGCCATTTGAATCCGGCTTGGTAATAGGTTATTTTATGACCATCTTCTATGGTCACCCTCTCTATCTCATTTTTTTATCTAATTATATTTCAGATATGGACCTGGAACAATATTATATCAGAGAACACCGTACTTAACATTTTGTTAAGGCCACATTGCCTAATAAAGCAGTGTCGGGTTAAAAACGTACAAAACTGAAAGTGTCAATCAGCCCATCACACTGATTAAAAAGCCATCAGGGTGCTACTATCAATATCTGCTGTGTTGCGATTCATACATCGGTGTGTTCATTTAACGTTGCTTTCAGAACCAAAAGTACAGACAGGCTGGTCATTACACAATCCTTCCACTTTATTTGTGGCACCTTATTTCTGCAATTTTCCCACAATAAAGCGTAAACTTGAAGGAACAGAAAGCAATATCATCATATAAAGATCCATGAATCCCAGGCAAATTAAATTGATCAACACACAGTTCACGTGCTCATATACCTGCTGTAGTTCTGTGGTGTGTTAAATTTGAAGGTGAACATCACTGTGTTCTAATCTCTCTAGAGGGCATAAGTGATTACTCTGTAGGGAGCACGGGGAAGGCATTACTGTCTCACATGTGCTGTCACTTTATTTTAAACCTCAATATTTACCTTGGGAAAAAATGAAAACCATAGCATCAAATTATGTGAGGGAAGTTATGTGAGGGATTTGTTAACATGATTCCTCTGCGTACATAAAGACCTGTTTATATATTAATATTGCTTCCTAAATATTTACATACTTACTGCATCTGCACTAAACAATATAATTGTACTCTACTGTCACTGACACTAATTAGATTATTACACATTGATTATTGGTTGGATTTCCACTGTAAATGCAAACACAATTTAGGTAAAAAACAACAGTAAAAATTCAGTCATTTAGTCAGCCATTGTAATTTCAAAAATTCCCTGTGAGATCCTAATGGGGCTGATTAAAGCTTTGTTAACCAGTTTAATGTCATCTGCATGCAATCTCCAGTCTCTCTTTGACATGTATTGAGGAATAAAAGTGAGCAAACTGCTGTCATTGGGATTTAACATAATGTTGTTGGATGATTTAAGCAGATGATACAGTAGGGCTTTGATTCTGCTACTGAGTCACTGCTGTAATAACGATCTTCCATGATTTTAAATTAAAGCAATAAGCCATAAGAGGCCTGGCATTACAGAGATCTTACCACAGTAAATATTGATTATAAAGCAGGTACGATGTGAAGTGGCAACAAAAGCATAATAAAAGACATTAATGTTGAATAAAGAGCACAATGCATTTATAATAAATCACAGTAGATGAATGCTCTGCCAAATAAAACAGTTCATTACTGTAGGCTGTACAACTGCAGGCTGTTTACTGTTTCCAGGCAACCTAATAATCAAAGACAGAGCAACTTAATATGAAACTTAAAATAGCGCATTCATATAGAATTCATCTGATGTGCCATCACAGTTGATACAGTACATCTGCTTTTCTGCTGTTTTTAACTGCTTCAAACATGGCTCATCCAGATACATTTTCCTCTATTTTTCACATCAGTCACATCAGTAGCTTATTAAGAGCTATTCTACTCTACATGGAGTAAATGCTAAGATAACATGACCAGCTAAATAGTAGTTTTTAACTTTTTCTTAGTAATCCCCATTAAGTGTAATATACATGACGACTGCCATATATCGGTGCAACATAAACTGCATGTAAAGTTTATTTTAATGCATATTTAAAAATACCCTTGCGGAAAATTATTCTTAGCTTGTGCGGGCGGGTTAATGTGATTTAGTTGTTACTCTTAGCTAGTTTCCACACTGACTAAAAAAGACCTTTGGTCTCCATTCCTGAATGTCTGGACCCGTCTCCCTCAATCCTCTCTCACTCTGCTCATGTGAACCCCCCC
>JAZGTJ010013639.1:0-14801 GCA_036877575.1 Botia almorhae
GTAAATTTCTAGGAAAGTTCAAAAATGTGTTTAATGTTTTTAAAACCTTCCACAAACTACCTGAAAATAATGTTTTTGTTTTGGAAATATATTTCATTGAATTACATTTTTTAATAAAAAAAAACATATTTAATTAAAAAGTTCTACTAATGTTACTTCAAAAACCTTTTTGATAACTTTTTTATAGAACGTTAACCAACTTTCCCTGTTTGCCGGGATGTTAGAAGAACCTGCAGAGGAATGTTACTGCAATCTTGCGTAAAGTAAAGTAGCACCATTAATCTCGCACCTTTCCCCCCTCGCCACGGATCCCTCAACACAGGTCATTATGAGGGGTCCCTCACCGCACACAAGCAAACAAATGAGCCATTACCACCATCACTCAGGCACCAATTAAACAAGCCATGCAGCTCCTGTTCCTCACAATCACTGCCAATTAAAACCCAACAGTGTGAAATCCAGCACCACTAATTACATGAACGTGATAGCACTTGCTGACATTCCTCTCCATAATTAATTTCCAATACTCCTCAAAATTAATAATGAAATGCACGTTGCCCTGCGCACGGGTCATTCTGCACTGCTTTATGCGACTCCGATAACTTTCAAAAGGTTTAACAATCAAAATCATGTTTCGCGCCGAAGCGCAGCGGCGTAAATAAAATCAAAGCGAATGTGACTTGTCGAGGTGTAAACTGCGGTGGAAGCAAAACCGCAGCAAATACAGAGGCGGCGTTAAATATTTCATCATAAATTATTAAAGCTTACCTTCAAATCTGAACAGCGTGTTTTTCTGGGGTGGCCCAGGCGGTTTCTCACAAGCTAAGCACCCTAATGTTTGCTCAGAAAGATGTATAGAGACCCACAAGGCTGTTAGCCAAAACTCTGGTCTTTCTCCAGATGATATAAACGAATGGCTAACTGTCTCTCACGCTACTGGTGTTCCTCACGGTTCTCCTACTTTAACTTCAAACAGAGCTGACGGAACAATCCATGGTTACCCGAAACGGTAGCTGCTCGCCTGTGACCCTACCCCAGGCCCTACAGTAAAGATCTGCTCCGCTCTTATGTTCTCATAACAACACTAATAGGAGTAAAAGTGGCCTGGTCAGAGACCACTGAATTATTTATATGACTGGCAGGTGTTGTTGATGGGGCAGCTCGGGTCCCAGGTGTGGCTTTAACGACTCTCTGTTCATGGCCTTGCCTATAGCTGCCATTGATTGCAAGCTAAACACCCTGCTGCTGAACAAGCAGAGGAGCTTTACATAGTGGTGTATCACACCAATAATGCTACCGATCTATCACTGCTCATGACACCCAGCAGTGTGGAGGGGGAGGAAGGAGGGAGGGGAGTAGGGGGTGGAGCATGGGGGAGAGAAGCGAGTAGGGGGCGGAGCTTGCCCCTCCCCCCACCGAATCAAGAGTCTAGAGATAAAGACAAAAGAATAAATGACATTCAAACAGGACTGTTCAGCAGGACTGAGGCTAATCTAATATCCCACGGCGCTTTTGATGACCGCTGGCTCCAGGACACGGATTCGAGCATAAAACAAAGGCGCGACGGAAGCGAATGCATCCGTCGTGCACAATAACGTGGCTCTTTGAACTAAATAAGATGGTAATGCCTTCCAAAGACGCGGCCACAAGTAAAGAGTATGACATTTTAAAACAACAGAGTTGTATCGCACTAATGCTTCTCTGTGGCTCTGCGTCTCGCATGCAGCTGTCATACGGAGTCGGCGTAGGTGCAAATATCAGTGTCTCACACACACACGCAAGTACTGCGATGCAGGGAAAAATGACAAAGCTGTTAAATTGCCAGTGGCACTACATAGTATTAAAGGTCACAGTAGGTCATTTTTCAGAATCAACTGCCTCTAGCTTATCAAAATACTGTGGCATTAATGTCCCATACAGGAATTCAATGGAATGCTTCTCGCCACTCTTTTCCAAACATGAAAAGAATACTAAACATCCGAGCTTTGTTGCCTGTTTATCTGTATGTGAGCGCTGATCTTATATTTTTTAGTAAGGAAAATATAATTGGCCGTACAGAACGCTGATATACGCGCTCATTGTGCGCACGGAACCGGAGGCTCATTATAAGGCATCTGAAATATTAAAATCTCACATCGGCCTTGTGTAACGAGCTCTTGTTTCATTAAAAGTTCAAAACAGCGAGTTGTACCATCAGATAATGGAGAACTTTTTGCTTGGGCTCAGACCTCTGAATGGCATCAAACAGATGGAGGCCTCTCCGTTACAACTTCAGTCAAGATGTCCCCAAGCACGGTTGTCTGGCCTGGGACAGGACAGAAGGAAACACTGAAAGCAATTTCCGCCCAGGTGATCTAGCCACAGGGCCACAGCAGGGTTTAGACAAGGAAATTAAACTCCACGCTGGTCCTGCTGCTAGAGAACTCCAGTCAAATGAACAGCCGATATGCAAGTCTTTTACCATCGCACAGAGAAAATATTAACAGAATAAAGAAAGAGGTTTCCTGCAGGGTGCGGAGTGAAGCGCCTCACGCAGAATCGCTAATGTCTTTTCTCTTGAGTGATGGAGACGTCTACGGGTTCAATTCTAACGACTCCCAGCGACTGAGCACGAATAGTAATTTACCAGTCAGGCTACCAATACTAGCGAAGAGAGCATGCTGGGAAAAAAAACAGTATGGTAAGTTCAGACACCGCTACAAGGCTTACCCATCATTCAATGAGATTTGAGAACAGATGTACACCAACCCACTGAGAGCAGAGACGCACCAATATTAAAATTCGAATAGCGATTATTTTCATGTTATGGCCAATAAATGACAAATGTCCGATATTAAAAATGTATACAGCACATTCTGAATGAATGAAACGTCGGTGGTTAAAATAATCAAATAAAATGTATAGTTTAATATGCTACAGAATTTGGTGCATCGTGGTAATATAATACACAGTACAAAAGATGGATAGCTATTCATTCTGAGAGCTGCAAGGAAAAACGTCTCTCTGCATACGAAGTCTAGCCCTGTTATTATTGAGGTGGGACTTACAGAATACTGGTCGCATTGTTCTTAGAAAGTAGAAGTAGATTTTAATGATCAGATATGCATTATACAAGAGGATTTGTATAATAACAAGAGTTAGGTAAACATGCAGAGTTATGCAGTGTCCTAAATAATTATCCTAATCTCCTAATTTTTGTATGTCTGAGTATTAATATTTGTATCCCTTAAGTAAATGTGCAAATAAATCAATGTTTTATATTTTACAACTGTTTTTAAACGGCATAATTATAACTGAAAAAAACATCAATTTACGATGAAAAATTAGCATACAGTATAATGAGAAACTATGTATTTCAAGGCTTAAATTATTATGTGCTTTAAAGTAACATTTGTTAAGCTTGTGTTAACTTTAAAAAATGAAACTCTTTTATCATGATACGTGCACAGCATCTGACCCCGATGTGGCCTCTTTAAAAAGTCTATTTCTCTGCCATAATCTATTGTTATTCCTTTGAGCTAGAAAGTAAATCTAAAGAAGAGAGATAGATATATATAGAGACAGATAGACAGACAGATAGACAGACAGATATTGGGCGAGTCTAACTGAAAGCTACAGTAAATGATAAACTAAAAGCAATCAGCTAAGCAAACAGATTGCACAGAACACAAAGTACGGAGAGGAATCGAGCATCACTCAGGGATAGTCTCTCCTACCCCTCAGCGCATCCATTAAGATGTCTTACAATACAAGAGCAGAGTAAGACGCATCCATGCTACACTAAGCTTGTTTAGGTCTTTCCATTGTGAGTTTAGGGACAGAAATAGCTTGAAGCTAAAAAGCATAAAGTTAATGGGGGACACACTCTCTGGGATTGCAATGGTAAATTATGACTCCCATAATATACAATTCGGGGGCACTCTTGGTTTACAGTAAAGGGTGCATGAAGCCCTTGGGCTACAGTGCTCATAATAGGTGCCATAACCAGAGGCCTGTAATCTTAATGAATAACCAACACAATTCAAAACCAAAATGATGCAATAACTACAAAGCCACAGTGGCGCCAACATCCAGATGGCCTGCTACTGTGAGCTACTCAATTTTGCATTAATGTAACTTTTCAATATAAGGAAAGATTTATACCCGGCAATAAAATATGACCCATAGCCACTTCGATTACAAAACATAGCAATACAATAAAGTTGCTTTATTTTCCATGCCCGTGATGAATCCTCATAAGACGTGTCCCGCGGCAGGACGACCTTTCCTGAGAGGGCAGCGGGCGGGCGGGCGTGCGCGCGGCTCTGGAGCGGGTCTGTATGCTAATTCTCCTCTGATTGAGATAAGTGGCGTGTGTAAGCAGGACCATCAGCAGTATTTGTAAAAAGTCAGTGGATTCTCAAGGGAGCGCTGCTTGTCGTTACAAGCACCTGGAAAAAAACCTGATGAGTGCATTATTCAGAGCCGCGGCTAAGAGGTGTGGAGTCGGCAGCGGACAGACAAGCACCATTGAGCCTCTCTGTAAGCTCACATCAGTGCTTGTTAATTAGCTTTGCTTAAAGACGCTCACAGCCGATCTTTATTGGGTTCTATTCTTGTCCCCCTTTAACTCATAGATGATTCTGGACCCCAATCTGCCATTATGTGATCTCTCTCTCTCTCTCTCTCTCTCTCTCTCCATGTTCCTTGCAGTAAGCAGAATGCGATATCTTATCCTTAATCCTCCCCTTACCAGTTTTGTTTTACATTTATGCATTTGGCAGACGCTTTAATCCAAAACAATTTACAGTGCATTTAACATTTTTATCAGTTTCTGTGTTCCTTGGGAATCGAACCCACAACCTTTGCGATGCTAACACAATGCTCTACCAGCTGAGCTACAGGAGCACAGTTTTTGAAACACCTTGTGTTACAAGAACTTTATACTATTACAAAAACATTATAGAATGTTACAAGTGGCGTAGGTGACATCACCATCCCCTTCATTTTTGACCATCTAAACATTCTTGATATTGGAGTTTATAATATTATTGATTTTGTTTATTTAATACAATTGCGCCGCGTAAAAATGAAATATAAAAATGACTTTTGTAAACGTTTAAATAGAGACAATTAAGATAATGTAGTAGATCTAGTAAAATAGTAGATATCTCACAAATGAATATAATAAGCAAAGCATTAAAATCATAGTTATTATATATATATATATATATATATATACCTATGTAGTGATGCATCTCATACCCCACGTCTACAGTAGCTGAAATCACTCTGAACTCCAGACATTTATAACTTGTGTTTCAAAAACGCTATACCTAATTTTGAATCGAGCCTAAATGCATTTACTTCATCATGCTGTTGATTATTGAGGCTCGATCCTCATTCTGTTGCTCTTATTCTAGCTGTTGAGTGATCACTCTCTGAACGGCTGATTTTATTTGACACCATTACTGCTGCAAAGAAAAGATCGTAGACAGCTGTCTAAACAATCTTCCCTTTCATGCGTTCAGCTGAATGAACGTCGCGTACAGAATTGTTTGATTATTAATGAGTTTAGGACTGTAGTCCAAACCCAGCAAATATAAGTTGTTCGGTTCCCTCGAGAAGTTCCAGCGAGCGCTTGCTGTGGATTGCAGCATTAGGTATAATTACAGACCTTTTCACTCTACTGAAAGAAAACTGTTATGGTCATTAATAAAATGACTTATGATCCACATGCAGGTCAGTGCTGCTCTTCACAAACACTTTACAGTGAACAAAAACCCTACCAGAGTGCATTACTTGCTATTTTACAGCTTTTAAAACCGACATCATTGTCTGCATGTCGTAATTCAGGCGGGAAAAAATCCGATTACACAAATTAAATGGGCTACTAACAATTTCCGTTGTTTAAGAACCTTATACCTCCAGATATGACTTTATGAAAGGTTCTTAAGCCCTCTATCTGTAATACGGTACAGTTCTCCGTTATTAAGACCTGTTCTCTTTTAAATGTTCTGCTTTATTAGATTATAGAAATTTCCTCTCAATGGAAATGCAAATACTGACCTCTGGCTTGGTTGAAGAAATGTGAAGAAACATCTAAGACCAAGTGTTGACACAAATAACTGACTGAACATGTTTGCCGTAATAAGGCAGATGATGACATGCAATACTGCAGCATGCGATGCGCAAGTTACTGAAGTCAGAAGACCAACATGAGGGGGAGGTGTGCAACATACATTTCATTTTTAAGCATTCTGTAAAGTTTTCCATAAAGAATTCCGTAAAGTTTTCCGTAAAGAATTCCGTAAAGTTTTCCGTAGGGGTTCTGTAAAGTTTTCGTAAAGGATTCTGTAAAGTTTTCCATAAAGGATTCCGTAAGGTTTTCCATAAAGGATTGTGTAAAGGATTCCGTAAAGGATTCCATTTGTAAAGCTGTGGCTGTCGTTGGTCTAAAATCTACTGTATACTCCATAGAGGGAATGAGAAACATACATCAAGGTTTTCAATAACAGAGCACAAAAAACTGACCCAGGAACGCTTAGCTAATGGCTTTATATTTTTCATTAACATTTCCTAATGCTCCAGCTATGGCCCTCGGGTATTTGTTCAGTGTATAATGTTCAATACACGTTCGCTAAATAACATCTATCAGCAGCTCATTGAGAAATCAGCTTGATTTGCAGAATAAAGGTCGGGCTTACTGTATCATTTAGGGCTTCTTAGCAGCAACAACAGGACATTGGATGTTAGTGACCGACAGAAGTCCTCTTCTGTGGACGACAGAAGACAGTATGGCATTTGAGTGTGGAATGAGGGTAAATAAACAACAAAAGAATTCTCATTTTTGGGTGAACTATCCCTTTAAAACAGAATTAGAGCTTTTCTGAAATTAACGGCTTTAAATACAAAACTCCAGATCAGTCATATGGTCATTAATGTAGCCGTGTATAATAAAGTGAAGTTCCGAGCAGTATATTTTATACGTTCATTTCAATTACGAAAATGATCCTTTATCACTCTAATTGTCCACGGTTACATTAATCATTTAATGTTGAATGAAGTTTGCAAGGCAATCCGTTTAACATCTCTGCATGTTCTGACAATCTTATACGGTTTTAATTGTCTCCTACATATTTTACCTCAGCTTTATATAATGTTTCAGTACAGGCAGGCCATTTTTTGACAACAATTATTTTAGTCTATTGCTCTTATCAAGTGAGCTCACTGGCAATAATAGGACAGTAAGAGATCAATCTTAAGAGCAGAAAAGCTCTTTATAAAGATTTAGGACATCATGAATATAAACAACCTCAACTATTCTACAACCAGTTCTTCTACAGCAGACAGACAGACAGATAGACAGGGTTATGTTTTTTAAAAATACAGGTCAAAACTGGCATTTAAATGAGCCAATGGGCACTGACAGAAACGAGGAAAACTGAAACTAAGAGACATTCTGATGAGGGTCACAGCAAATCAAGGCCATTTCACTTTGTTCCAATATTCTAAAAACTGAAGATCACCACACACACACAACAATTGTGACAAATATCCCACAAACGCCTCAACACTCAAAATGTCTCTGAGTGATTTTCAGACTTTGTCATGAATCTTTTATCTCATATTAGCATCTAAATGTCCTTCTCCAGGTTCCCAGTATACACTTCAAAATGACATCAAGTATAAAATAAAACAACAGCTGGTGATTCTAATATTACATTTATGTTTACTGTTGACCAGTCTGAATAAAACATAAATAAGCCTTTTGTATCTCAATACTGAAACAAAAGGATGCAGCTTATTTTCTACATTGATCTGAGGCGGTATAGCCGCTGCATACTAAAGAATTCTTAATTTGAAAACTACTTCTGTGCTTCACACTGCCAGCACCAGTAAGGCACCTAACCAATTAAAAAAAGGCTCATCTGTTATTCTGTAAATCGAGAATATTTGCCTAAATATTTGAGAAATGTGCCAAAGCCTGTCATAAACTCAGATTTGGTTTGAGAAATGCAAGCGGAAGTTGATGCCCCTCATCTATGGGAATCCAAACAACTATTAGCAACACACAGCGAGGGTTCCTTCATTAATCAGCACTAATTAAGACTATTGATTCCAGAAAAGATCAGGATTTCCAGCAGAAAAGGTTTACTAGACTGTAAACCGGAGACGCTGCGAGCAACGGCAGCTTTGAAAAGAGCCCCTCACACACACACACACACAAAAATCTCTCGTTGCCCTTGGTTCAAACTTCACTTTGCTAAACAGCTCAGAAAATTAAAGCACAAATGCCGGAGCTTTCCTGTCATTAAGTGCTGTCAGGATGAATCAGAGCTCACGGGCCGGTGGTGCAGCACAAAGCAATAGTGAATCGTGTGCTTGTTTTGAGTTTCCCCATCTCCCTCTCTTTCTCACTCACACACACACACACACACATGCTCGCCCGCCTGCTCGCTCGCTCGCTCACACAGAGGTTTAGCTTCATAGTGTCCCGGCACTCAAAACGCACAACATCAAGGTCATATTCAACTAGAGATAAGAGACGCAAGCAGTCAACATCATCAGATAGTCTCATTACTTTCTGATTTGAAGGCAATCAGAAATCTTGCAAATGGAGGGCATCACTTATTAAGATATTGATACTGTAACATTGTATTATGTCAATTGTGGGGTCAGTGTATAACCAAGATAATAGTGTATAACCAAGTGTATAACCAGTGTATAACCTAGATAATAACCAAATATTCTAATCGGCTGTCTGAACCACGGCTTTAAAACATTAAATTTGTAGTTGTACCCCCTTCGCCTTCTAACAAACACTGTTTGGAGAATATAGAGTACATTTTGTATGACAGACCAATATACGTGACAAAATTACTGTATATTCATATGGAAAAACTGAAGGCAGTATGACTGTTTACACTGTTTCAAAGGAGTAATTGGGCAAAACACAGCAGCCAGTTAATGAATATCTATGAATATCTATCTATAAATAATGAATTCTCAACAAGACTGCTGTTTAATTAGGCTAAAAGCACAAGACTGGAAACAAAAGCAGCATTACTGTACTGGCAAAGTACATTTATGACTTTATGAGAGATGGCTATAATCCAGTCTCGGCAAGCCGACTCACCAACACACAGGCAAACATACTCCAGCTCTGCCAGACAGATGGGAAAACAAATCTTGAGAAACGAATCAAACGAAACCGTGCAGATGTTTGTTTTAACAAAAGTCAAAATGTTACGCCACATTTTTAATTATATACAGGTCATGCACGATCTGAGTGCAAAAAATCTAACGTCAGGGTCTTATGTCAGTTGTGTCAGAGAAGTATTGATCGGTCACCTAAATAACATCAGTTCGCAATGAGGAAATGTCAGCAGAGCCGATATTATGAGATATTACTCATATTTCATAATTATATTTCAACAGCCAGTGAAAGCAACTATAATTAAAACCTGGAATCTAGTCGGTATGCAAAAGCTCACACAGGGAAAATGTCCATGTAATGTCCATAATACGCATCATTTAAACCAGCACACAGTGATGAAAACACATTTAGATATGATAATGAACAGAACATGTTGTTAAACAGATATACAAGGCAGATGAAGTTATGAAGCAATATCGTCACTAATTCTGCTGTAAGGGGAAAATAAAAAATAAAATTATTAAACCAACACATTACAAGCCTAGCATGTTACTATATTTACAGAACAGAATCTGTGTGTTTGGGTAGGAACAGGGCAGAGACGGTCTTATGAAAGGTTGGCAAATTGCCTACGGCTTGCTCAACAGCGCCACCTAGTGGCCCAATAAACTAACTCAAAAGTAATAAATGGAAAGAAGACGCTCCCGGGCGACCTGCGCTATAAATCCACAGCGCTTCGTCTCTATTCAGACGGTTTATGTCTTCGATAAAAAAAACAACAGAATAAACCTTTTAATTAAATGCTTGTTATGTCTGTTAAACTCCGTTACCGTACGGAAACACGTTTTATGAAGATCAGTTAGTATTTAACTACAACGTTATAGTTACAACATTAACCTACATACTTTGTGAGACATCAAAACATTACGAGTCCACGAGTGATCGGATTATCTCAAGGTAACATTATTTACAGTTTTGTTCACCTATAGTTAGCGACAGACAGGATTCCGGAAAACATCAGTATTATTTACGTAGTGTCGATCGGATTTAGCTTTATCATGTCAGACAGCGCGTTTAGCTTTATTTATTTCTTATTTCCAAGATTAAAGAATTAAATCAACAGAAAAGATCCAGTGAATGAACAGATTTTAGCCCTAAATCACCGACTGTAGAACAGTATTGGACCCAATATGCCAACTTGGGCTGTGTGAGAAATTCTACCTCAGACTGCAGCAATGAAGGGTGACCAAACTAACAACATACACAATTGATCCTCAAGACCAAAATGATCTTAAATTATATATAAATTATATATGTAAAAATGAAAAACAACCATTTGGATTATCTTTGTGTTCCGGCGCGACATCACCTCAGAAATGAAACAAATGTCTATTGGAAGTCAGTATTGACCGCATTGATCAGATCAACATCAGATCATCTTTTGAATTCATAATTACGATTTCTAAATGTAGAAACTTGTCTGCATGTAAAAACGGATCAATTTTTAGCCAAACTTACTTATAGTACAACCCGTCTTTGCTAGAAAACTTAGATGCTACAAAGAACATATATCTGATATCTCTATACATGCGCACATTTTATCTGGCTAGATTTAAAATGCAGCAATATTTACAAACTGTTAACTCTCTCCTCTTAATAATTGATTGATTGAAGCGATTTCGTTATAGATAGCGAGTAAATACATACCTGCGGGTCTGTTTAATTGTCCGGATTTTAAATCGCTTTGTGATGCTGGTCCATATTCTTATTTACAATCAAACGTCACTTTGTCGCAGGGGATTGATGGCGGGCCGCATTAAGAAGAGTCGAGCGCCGTGCGTTAATAAATGCGCCGTGGCGTTGGCGTGATCGCGCAGCGTTGACAGAGCGTTGCGCGGAGGTTCGTCCTCTCGCACCGACACTGTTGCCGAATGTTTCTGCCTCTCGCGCGGCCTCATTTTAAACGCGCGTGACGTCACCGAGCACGGCGCGTCAGCCGCGCGCGTGCAGTAAACACATCTGCAATTGTGAAGCACGCCGATGCAAACTTAAGCTATATGCATTCGTGGCTGGAGGTGTATGTGCTGAAATATGATCTTTAAGATGATGAAGTGAACTCAGGTTACCTACTCAGGTTATTTTATAGCGACTTGTTGTAAAAGAAAAGCTCTAGACTCCGTAAAGTATCTTTATATTATGATCCACGCCTTGTTATTCTATACGTATTTATTTGCATTGCCTACCGTTTATTATACTTCACTGCAGGCTTTAGTTTTGTAATTTTAACAAATAATGCAACGCAAAAGAGTTTATTGTTTTTATAATAAATCAAACCTAGTGACCTGTATTCTGGGCCCAGCCTTTAGGAGTTCCATTAAAAAGATTTCATTACACACTATTTGCTTCAAAAACCTGCCTGCAGGACGAAGAAGACAATAAAATGAGATCTTAGATTTCCTGTGCAAGTAAACTTCCTCACTCAACATCTTACAACTCTTCCTGAATAACAATCATCTTCCAATTTAAAACTTATGTGAAGAAAGAGATTTTTTTTATCATAGAAAATCAATTTCATCTTAAATATGTCCTTCTGTTTTTTTTGCTTACTCGTTTTTTTTCAAATCGTAATCATATCTGATGTTCCTAAGTAGACATGAATTCTTGCATACCTAAATGCAGATTCAGTCATTATCCAGAACTGCTTCTTTATGAAACCACTGGAGGATCCTGTCAGACTAGCTGACAGAGCACATCTTCATCTTCTTAGAATTGTCCAGTAAGTTTAACTGATAAATTATGCGTGTGGTTAGAAAAGGCTGTGGTATGCTGTTTACTCTCTACTATCACTATTTCTGTGCTTAGTTTTTGAAGGTCAAGATGGATGCAGTTGTTTATTCAGAAACGGCATTGGGCTGCATTCGTTTATATCAGAAATCAGTCCAGGGCTGTTCTTTAGACCCAGTCCATCCCTGATTAAAAAGATCTAAATATATTTATATTACTAAACCTGGTCATTGTCTAATTAAAGGAGTATTTAAATTGAAACCTATTTGAAAACTTGTTTTTAAGTCTTTGAATGGGAGGGTAGGCGATCTTTTCCAGAAACATTTGTTGTTATGCTAGTTGAAAGTCTCTTCACATCCTGATAACTAAGTGGTCTAAATATATTTGTATAAATATACATCTTGTAATATCTGGAAGGTGCAGGACCAGAAAATGGTTGTCCAAACATTGCATTGCCTGTCAAACTATGTATTCGCATTCCTCTGTGCACGATTGGAAGGGGTGTGGCTTTGGAGGATGCTCTGAGGGAAGGTGGGATCTTATGCTTTCAAAGCTGGCTTGCTATTGCTACCCTCTCCGAAACCGCCTACTCTACTTTTAACAATTGCAGATAGGATTGCTGCTGATAAAGTTAGCACATGACCTTTATGAGTGCTATGAGTGAGTACCTAACATTTTTACAATTTTACAAGTACAATGTAGGGGCTATCTTGTAGGTTGTTAGTGGTGCAACAACAAAAGGTCTGGATACTGATATATTTGTCTACGAACATGGCAAATTTAGTTTACAATGTTTATGATATAATGGACAGAAACTTCTAAAATAATCTTTATTTTATAGTCATTTAAAGGTCTGTTTGTGATGTAAACATTAAAGAGCTAATTCTGTTTGACTTTACACATGAGTATATCCACACATAGCACCATCATCAGGCCTGGCTGTACTCTGTCACTTGGAAGCAGCAGATAAAGCATTTGTTTACTGTCCAGTTTGCAGACAGATTGAAGGCCTCGAGGAGTGTAAAGATTTGTTTCAATTTACGTTTAATCTCTAAATGGGGCTGCTCGTTCCTCCTGTGAAATATGGTGTGTCAAAATATTTTGCTATTTTGTAATAAATATTTCATCTTCACACACACACACCCTCAGGACGGTATTTTTGTGATAGCCTGGAGTAATAGCAAAACAAAAGTGCTGAATGTCTGTTTTGGTTGGTGAATCTCTTTGTGAGGGATCAACCAGGAGACAGAAAGCTGTGAGTGAATGGAGACTGCAGCTACAGATAACAGATATTTTATTATATATATATATATATATATAACTGGTTTACTGGCGGACATCTCCAAGTTGTATGAAAACAATATATTAATAATAATACATATTTAATTGTATTTATTTTTTATTGTAATATGCATATATTGCATATGCTTATGTACAAATGTGCACTCAAAAACGAATTGTAATGTGTTAACATGGCAGATGGTTTCGTTTTATTTGTTTTATAGATACTAAATTCATCCTCTATAAATTAAATTTAAACAGTAGGCGCAAGTAAACCAAACTAATGCAGTAAAATTAATGATTAAAATACAAGACAGACTATGTTACCCAAGCATGGAGAGCTGAACATTTATTTCGGTACCTTTAAAAATACTTGCATCGTATATTATATTGATGGATTGTATTCTGTGATTATAGACAAGACCACTCAGTATTGATTAATGTGTTTGTTTAATTTTCATATAACGTTACAATGATCGCAATCTGCTGGCAAATGGACTGGTAGAGTTAGCGAGTAATTGCACTCTTCCACCGACAGATGGTGCTATTGGCCGCGCGCGGTCACGCTGTCCGGAAGACACATGTAAATACTTACATGACGTAAAGAGACAATCTCTGTACCCATCCTCTACTGTCGTCCACCTCCATAAATACTTCGTTTCTCCCTAAATAATCGATGCTACGGGGCAATCTCGCCAGACCTCAGAGGGCCATGCGAGGTTGCCGTTGACTTCATCGTTGTGCTTTTATTTATTTATTTAAAGCAAACAGCGATTGGTAGGGTGTGATAGGCTATTCATAGCCTATGCATCATCGTTGCTTTCTTGGCGAGCGAGTTTGTAGTCTGCGGATCGGATTGCTCCTGCCTGAAATTGCGTGTTAACTGCTGAACTATTAAAATTTCATCATGCAAAAAAGAAGGAAGCCCGAACCGATCCAGCTGAACCCGATTCCTGACGGGAACGCTATAAACGGAACCGGGGCCACAGAGTGAGTGTGTTTGGGTCTTACGTTTCAATTTCATCTCCAAGGTTTAGACAGACCCTCAGATCATCGCGACGTGTTGCAAATAATATAAATAGATCTAATAGTGTCTCTTAATAAATGTCGCGATAACGTGTAATGCGAACACGTTTTTATAAGCACAGTAAAATGGTGTTTAAGTGTTCAGATATGTTTCGGTGTGTCAGCGGTGTTAACAAAATTGTACCGTAAAGGTCGTTATTAGATAGTGTACTTACATAATAGAATAGTTAATAGAATCGGGTATATGGCTTATGAGTTCACGTACAATAACTGCATCGCTTGCCGCTAGATCAATGAGAATATTTGATGACATTTGGGCAGCGCAGGCAGCAGTACACTGTTGTCTTTTATCTGTTGTTGTTCAATTAAAATACTCATAAGTTGGACTCGAAATTTAGCAGGATGAGAGCAGGACCAGAGGCATCAAAGTGTCTGTGTGTTTATCATGTGTAGAGGGTAAAAATCCAGGCAAACTTTTGTATGTTGATGCTGCAGTATAAATAGACTTGTGAACCGATGTGACAATCTGATCCCAAATATAATCCCCCAGTTTGACCTCAGTAAGTGATTA
>JAZGTJ010013642.1:0-14799 GCA_036877575.1 Botia almorhae
ACAGTGTATGAACAGTGTGTGTAAACAGTGTATGAACAGTGTGTGTACAGTGTGTGTACAGTGTATGAACAGTGTGTGTAAACAGTGTATGAACAGTGTGTGTAAACAGTGTATGAACAGTGTGTGTACAGTGTGTGTACAGTGTATGAACAGTGTATGAACAGTGTGTGTAAACAGTGTATGAACAGTGTGTGTAAACAGTGTATGAACAGTGTGTGTAAACAGTGTATGAACAGTGTGTGTACAGTGTGTGTAAACAGTGTATGAACAGTGTGTGTAAACAGTGTATGAACAGTGTGTGTAAACAGTGTATGAACAGTGTGTGTACAGTGTGTGTAAACAGTGTATGAACAGTGTGTGTACAGTGTATGAACAGTGTGTGTACAGTGTATGAACAGTGTGTGTACAGTGTAAGAACAGTCCGAGTTTGTGACACACATACAGATTAAATGTATAGTTTGAGTGCACTGGAAGTCACTTTGGAAAAGCATAAATATAAATGTAGTAATACCATTAAACTTTGATTTTTTTTGCAGGCATTTTAGGTCCCCACGAAGAAACAAGCTTATAAATCATATAGAATTAAAATATCTAAAATAGCAGAAAGGGTTGTGTGAGGGTTAGGTTTAGGGGTAGGGATAGTGTAGGGGGATAGAGTATACAGTTTGTACAGTATAAAATCTATTAAATGCCCCTATTATATCATATAAACCTAGTGTTGTAGTATGTACAATATGAGTGTGTTTACAATGTGCCAGTGTGTGTCTGTGTGTGTACAGTGTGAATGTGAGTACAGTTTAAGTATGTGAGTGTTTGTGCAGTGTGAGTGTGTCTTTGTGTGTACAGTGTGAATGGTGTGCTTTGCCAATTTAATAAAAGAATTTGTCAATACACATATGATCAGCATAACAGTTTGAGTGGTAGGAGGATTTAATTGATTTCAGGTTGTTTAATTAATAGTTCTTCATTGACTGATATAAAGAAACCTGAAGATGAACCATGAAGTTCTCCAACATCATGTGTGTTTCAGTAGAAGAACGTCAGTGTTTTTAAATGGTCGTTTTTAAAATTCTATAAAATGATTCTATATATTATTTTTGTATTATAACTCATTACAAAGTTGTGGTCTCAGACATGTTTTACATAATAAATTCAGATAATCATATTTAGAGTCATATTAACATGAACTCTGACCTTCCAAAGCGAAGCGGAAGAGGTCAGGGCTGGGGTCAAGGGTCATACTGCGCTGGCCCGTCTCCCCCACGCCTTCCATCTGAACACGCTGATGCAGAGAATGACAGAAATCCTGAGCAACCTCATCCAGCAGAGGCAGAAAACGCTGCACAGCTGAGCTGACCATCACCTGCCTGTTTATCAGCAGCCTGTCGGCACGCCATTCTGAGCCGTTCCTGCATACACACAGACAGACACATGCACTCAGACACGTACACACAGAGACACATCTGTCATTGTTGAGGAAGATGCACAAGCACCTTACAAGTTAAACATCGGAGTAGATCATGTCCAGTTATTTTGCTGAACTTCACCTGTTAAATCCCCTAACAAACACAGTTACTGCTTCAGGAAAGTAAAGTGAGTTTTTATGTGTGCACTAGTGTCACACTGACTTGAGGAAGATGCCCTTGCTGTGTTTGCGTGTCTCTCTGTGTGTGGCCCAGGGCTGCAGGGTCATGCGGCGCGGGTGTAAACCCTCCGAACGGAACAGCTCCCCGATATCCACCGGCAACATGATGTTTACGCTGCTCTGAGAGCCCAGATACTCCCTGAGAGAAAAAACGAGACTAATGAGTGAATTACTGTGCATTTTGAGTTTACATTTCATTCATTCATATGGAATTAAACCCATGACCCTGGTGTTGCGGGTGCCATGCTCTACCAGTTAAACGAAATTGTATTGTGATTGTATGACAGATTTCACAGAGAATTCATGCAATTCATGTTTAACGCTCTTCATATTTGTGTGACTGAATGTTCTCATGAAGATAATAAAGATCACCTGCAGCGTCAGGACACTCCCTACAAGATAAACACTTCAATAAATATACAACATAATCACAATAAAAGTCCCATCATGATCTTTGATGTACTTTTTGTCAGATGTTCGTGCTTTTACTGAAACACACAAGATGTTCCTCAGACATTCTGAGATGATGTTGAAGATGTTCTTCAGGTTTCTTCATGTTAGTCAATGAAGGACAATTAATAAAACAACCTGAAATCAATTCTTCTACCACTCAAACTGTTACGCTGATCATATGTGTATTGACAAACTCTTGTATTAAATTGGCAACTATTTCATTTTCACCTGTGGTCTAAGGCATCTGGACCCATTGTGTTTGTATGAAGTATACAATAAATAAAATCTATATTCATACAGGTATGAAGGAGGACATACCAAATTCAGGTTAGTTTGTGTGTGTGTGGGTGTGAACCTGTAGATTGGTCCGAGTTGTCTGAAGGTGTTCTCCATGTGTTTGTGTAGTAGACTAAATCTTCCTTCTCTCCAGAAGCGCAGCAGGTTGATCCAGCCATTGTTGCCTGTATGAGGAATGTCCTGGAAGGGTTGCAGTCCTGCAGCACTGCTGCCTGCTTTCCTCTGCATTACTGCAGCCCTCCGGCTGCCCAGACATGCAGACAACGAGTGAGTGAGCCTGGAGCGTGGCACCAGCATGCTGCCTCTGTCTGACTGTACTGCAGGGTCCACTGCGCCTCTTTAACACCACAGCTGTTTCCCACATTCATCTCCCACCCCACCCATCTGTTTCTGTCTCTCCTCGTCCTCTCACAGGTCACACACAACCAATGATTTAATGTCACATCAGATCAAAGGTCAAGAGAAAAACAACACATCAGTTTATCCAAGAAATCACAGGGCCAAATGAGTGCTCACACACACACACAAATACACACACAAAAGCTTAGACACACCAGATGATCACTGGCTAACTTTAATGTCATCTGCGAAGTCTGATTACAGTTACCACAGTCATTATAGCTTGAGAAAGAGAGAGACAGACAGCGAGACTACTTAATTACAAATACATTTTACTGTAATAACACATTTCATCCAGCACCATATGATATTAATGATATTAGTCCTTAATGCTGATTGATCAATGGTATTTTAACACCACCCTCCAGAGGGTTCCAAGGGGTCAAAGTTCCTGATATCGAAGTTAATGACAGTATGACATTTATTTATAATAATAGTTATAATAATAATTAAGAATACTGCAGGGCTGCTATTCAGGTGTCAGTGTGTGACTTAAACAACAAATGGTCATATGAAGCTTTAGCTCTACAGTGTAGTCCATCTTGGTGTGTCTGAATTATAAATATGTGTGTCACTGTATTTATGTGTTCTGGAGGTTACATGACTTTGCACGGCTCTGTGTTTGTTGTCGTTGGCCTTTTGGTTTGTTTGTTGCCTGTGAAAATCCCCCCATTATAACCGAGGCCTTGCAATGCGCTGAGCAGAGTAAAGCTGTCGTCTTTAGCCGGGGCTTCTGGACAAACCATCTTGGCCAGTTGTCGGGGAAGAACCACTTTCCCCCCAACAGCTCGCAGGTGGTCTGTGTCCTTGGCGTTCTGAAGGAGAGAAAAGACAAAAGTCAAATCAAATTAGTGCACATGTAAAAAAATGGTGTCTGTTATGACTGTTACAGATTGTATGTGTCTGTTATGACTGTTACAGATTGTATGTGTCTGTTAGTGTCTGTTATGACTGTTACAGATTGTATGTGTCTGTTAGTGTCTGTTATGACTGTTACAGATTGTATGTGTCTATTAGTGTCTGTTATGACTGTTACAGATTGTATGTGTCTATTAGTGTCTGTTATGACTGTTACAGACTGTCTGTGTTTCTTGCTGTCTGTTATGACTGTTACAGATTGTATGTGTCTGTTAGTGTCTGTTATGACTGTTACAGACTGTCTGTGTTTCTTGCTGTCTGTTATGACTGTTACAGATTGTATGTGTCTGTTAGTGTCTGTTATGACTGTTACAGACTGTCTGTGTTTCTTGCTGTCTGTTCTGACTGTTACAGACTGTCTGTGTTTCTTGCTGTCTGTTATGACTGTCACAGACTGTGTCGGTTGGCGTCTGTTATGGCTGTCGCTCAGTTGACCTTGCTCAGCTGGTATTTTCTCCTGAAGTGTGACCTCATCGCAGCTCTCTCTGCATTCTTCTGAACATTCAGCACCTCGCGCAGTTTCCTAAACATGAAGTGGAATAACATTCTTTAAAAATGTGTCCTTTTTTCATTAAAAACACAAAACACCATTTCTAAGCTTTACTAACACATTGTTTTATATTGTATTTGAAGTAACCATCAGATTTGTACTGATGAACAGTGACGGTGTTCCTGAGACCTCACTTCTCTCTCTCCAGGTCGGCCTGATAAGATCGCAGCTGATGCAGGTCCTGTAGTTGACTGACGCGGTATGTGCAGGTCCTGCCCTTTGACCCTAGTTTAGACCTGTTGTTGGTCCAGTTGTTTTGTGTCTTTTCTCCAGACACACAGTATTTGAGCATTTTAATAGGGGCCAGTAGAGATTTCCTCAGCCCAGACTCCATGGTGAGTTCAGGAGATCTTTTGAGCTGTGACTGTAAATCAGATCTCTGATTATCTGGCTGTGTAAATGTGCGTTTCAACGCGGAACTGCTGTGAGCTCATGTCTGTGCAAATGTTGAGGGTTTGGGATGTGTGTTCTAGAAGAGACGGTGGGCTGGTTTTACAGATGGATAACTCAAAAAGTCAAATCTGCAAGGACAAGGACACACACACGCCCACAGTTAGTGCATAAATTATATTCACACACAACTCAGAGATCCTAGTTTAGAATCAATGCAGCACTGCAGACATGCTAAAATGCACAATATAGTAACAGTTCTGATAGAAAACACTTGTTTAGCAACTAAAGAGAGCAACAAGATGACTCGATCTTCATGATACAGTCAGCTGTGATAGTGCAGACACAGTCGGTTTTTACAGGAATATTTGACTGTAGAATCACAATCAGATTTTCCAGACAGACTCATACCTGCACACAGACAGGTGGATCCAACCACATCCATGTGTGATGGTGCAGCTCAGCCAAGGGCCAATACAATCCCAAGTTTTCTGTTTTCTTCTCAAACAGTGAGAAAATCGTATGTGGAATATTCCTCTTGATCTAGTTGTGCTTTTGGTGTTGTCTGGGTTATCTGTGCAGATCTCAGTTTTGTCTGTGTGTGTGGATCCAGATTACAACACTAAAGACTTTAACAAGAGAGAATCTCATTAGAGCCCACAGGATGCACGTGCGCCTCACACACACACATACACACACTCAATTATACATACGACTGTGATTTGGACCTGTGATTGGTCCAGTTGTGTCTTTTCTTCAGACACACAGTATTAAGTGCTTTAGACAACTGGACCAATCACAGGTCTAAACTATAGCCAAAGGGCATAACTTGCGCACCCTGTGTCAGTCACCTGCAGGACCTGCACCTGCTGCAATCCTATTAGGCTGACCTGGAAAGAGAGCTGAGGTGTTTCTGTGTGAGTGAATGTATGTGTGTGTGTGTGTGTGTGTGTGTAAGTGCATGACTGTGTAAGAATAATGTAGATGGTTTAGAGAGAGACACTGTTTTAGTTAAGATGAGGTCTGTGTGTTTAATGACTGTAGAACAAACACACTAAATGTGTTATACTTGACCCATACATTATATTTTACATATCTGAATCAGACTTGTATCAGATGAGCTTATTCTAGAACACAGAAAGCGCAGAACATGTTCTCACCTTATATCATGTAAACATATTCACAAACATCAAAAGACAAACAAGAAACAATATTTTATTAAATGATTTAAGCCTGTGATTTGGAGAAGAATTTGAAGGAAAATGAAAACTGCTTCATGTTGCATGTCTGTTTGTGTGTGTGTGACAACATTAACATATTCCTTAAACATATGAACAAAATAAAGAAGTCAAAAGTGCCTTAAGTTATAGAATTACCCATCTGAAACTGTCTCACTGTCCTTAAAACCCAACAAAAGACAGACAGACAGAACATATTACTATGGAGGTATGTGAGCAGACAGAGGAGCGACAGTCTTCCTTATCAGTAACCCTGAAGTGGCCTTCAAGAACTGACACATGAGGACACGATCAATAAAGACAACACACACACACACACACACACACAGAAGAGAGAGAGATACTGCTGGGTGTTTAAATATAGACACCAGCAAATACTGTGTGTGTGTGTGTGTGTGTGTGTGAGAGAGAGAGAGAGAGCAGCTTAAAAGATTGAGAGGAGATCAGTAACCACACATGAAGGAGAGAAAGACAGACAGGCAGAGAAAGAGAGAGACAGGTGCTCTCTCTCTCTTTCACACACACACATGAGTCACACATTTATCACTTCATACAGACACACTTCTGTGATACTGATCTCTTCTAAAGATTTTCTACAGTAGATAAAAGATTTCCAATTTCAAATGTTATGAGCAGATTCTATAAATCACAAGCACCAGGAGCAGGAAGATCAGCTTCTGCTGTACTTTCAGCTTATGCAAACTCTGAGACAGACTCTGAGACAGACTCTGAGACAGACTCTGAGACAGACTCTGAGACAGACTCTGAGACAGACTCTGAGACAGACTCTGAGACAGGAAACAAACCCACCCAGCTCTATGGAGATCACGTCCATGTGTGATGGCCCCGGCTCTGCCATAACAGTCCCCAGACTGCTGATGTCATACACCACCTGATACACAGCAGCTGTTTGCGGGTTCTGCTGGTGGGTTCCGTCAGACTGCAGGTCCTGAGACAGCGCACTGTCACTCTCTGAGTGCAGCTCTTGCGCAGGTGCTGATGGGTAAACCTCATTGGGGTTTATGGCATTCAGAACCTCCTCTGATTCACTGTCATTCAAACTTTGTAAGGTAGTGAGTGAAGATTTGAGACAGAACAGAAATCTTTTAAAATTAATTGTGTGTGTGTAGCTTTACATCTTAAACAAGATGGGACTGTATCTAATACTAGTGGAAATGTCACTGTGTTTCAGAAGGAGCAAATCATTGGCCTGCTTCAAGCTCAGAAAACAATGAAAATGTTTACATCTGAATTAGAGTCCTACGCTGAAGCCACTAAACGTCTCTGAGATGTGCTGGAGAAGACAATTCTCATGACACTTCTCAAGTTTTTTGAATAGGTTACAAATTTTTACTAAACTTCAATAACTTGTAAACTTAAGTTTGTAATGTAATGCTCAGATACTTTTATTTATTGTTTCACAGAAGGGAACATGTTGTAACTGTGTATGTAATGGTGACTGTTTCTGTCTGTCAGTCAGCCTGTCTCTCTTTCTGTCTGTCAGTCAGCCTGTCTCTCTTTCTGTCTATCAGTCAGCCTGTCTCTCTTTCTGTCTGTCAGTCAGCCTGTCTCTCTTTCTGTCTGTCAGTCAGCCTGTCTCTCTTTCTTTCTATCAGTCAGCCTGTCTCTCTTTCTGTCTGTCAGTCAGCCTGTCTCTCTTTCTGTCTATCAGTCAGCCTGTCTCTCTTTCTGTCTGTCAGTCAGCCTGTCTCTCTTTCTGTCTATCAGTCAGCCTGTCTCTCTTTCTGTCTGTCAGTCAGCCTGTCTCTCTTTCTGTCTATCAGTCAGCCTGTCTCTGTCTTTGACTAAATCAACATCCTGGTTTGGTCTGAGTTCCATACAGGAATTGAGTCTGACCCGAGTTCACTTTTAAATCACTGATCAACACACTTTTGAAGTTTCATTACTCGTTTAGGGAAACAGAACAGCATACAATACGAACATGTCATAATCAAACTGGCACAACAAAAAGTGAGAAACATATTTTATGTCTGACATGAGCTGCAGCGCATGGACACCCTGATTTTGCAAAGTACTAGTTGTCCTGAGACCAGATCTTTTATTATGACCCTGGGACAACAACTGCCTCAGCCAATCAAAGTTTATGCCATCATCACTATGTGCCCCCTTGCAGAGTAGTAACGCCCCTCGCAAATAAAAAAAAACAGAAGATAAAACATTGCCCCTGCACCATTATACCAATACTTATACCAAGAGCGCAAGTGAAAAGGTAAGACAATGGCTTTTTATTCTCCTATCAATTTCAGCAGTATATTAGTGATAGTGAAATTCATATTACTTTTTAGATTTGCTTAGATTTTAGAGTTTTTTTCCACCACGTTTTAACATTAGTTAAGTTAGCCTAATTAGCCGTTCAGCCTAGACTGATGTTATGTAACTTTCTGGCTCCAGTTAAGACAATCTAATAAGTTTTGAAATTGATTTTTTTATAGTGTGTCTAGCTATCAAAGGGCTGCGATTGAATAGTGGCCTTTTGCGATCTTATTTTCTGTCGGTTTATTAGCGCTCGCACTGCTGCCACAGCTAATTTTCCTAATATTTCTGTCACACAAGACAAACGCCGGAAATGCGGAACAAAACAGCGCTAGTTTGCGCGCCGCACGGACCATTCAGTTCGGTCCACCAACAGACAGTATTTGAGGCGCTACTGCGATTCGCTGCGAGATCCAGGTAAACGCGATTGAGTTAGATTAGGGTTAGGGTACATATGTTTATGTTCACCTCAAGTCATCACTGATTTGTTCTGTTACATAAAACTTACCTAACTAAACTAATGTTAAAACGTGGTGGAAAAAAACGCAAATCTGCGGACAGCTGTCAAACGCAGTAAAAAGTTTCATTGTTTTCCTGCAGAATCTCTCTCCCTCTCTCTCAGTAAATCTGATGTTCCCTTACACGATATTTACCTCCTGTATTCTTCACCCTTGCGCGTGTGGATCACAGTGTGCACAAACGCAGAAAGTTTTCAATGATCCAGATCTTCTGATTCACATCTGCGGTCAGCGTGTGGGCGGAGCTCTGCAACAACACTGACCAATAACGCACAGACCCACCCCACGTCATGTTCCATGTATATAAATATTTTCTTTTTTTCGTGTTCTTTCACTTTAATAGCTATAAACGTTTACAGCGACCTTATTTTGGTGTAAATAAATATCCAGCCCCCGGCTGTAGTATCGCATAGGCAGCGATTTACCATGTGGAACGTTGCTTTTACCAGCGCTGCAGAGTATGGACCAATCAGATCATCTGTGAAGTTGACAGGACCCCGAGGTTGCACCTGATAGGCTGATCAGTCTGTTCCGTTAGCCCTTTCCTCTTGGTGGATGTTGTTTGCGCTCATAAATGTATAAAACCATTAGAGACTACAATTCAATGGCCTGCTAAACACTTTAATGAACAAGACTCTATCGGATAACGTTTCTCTGAATTGTTCATTTGGAAGTAAACAAACATATAGCACCTAATCTACAGTAGGTCCCCACTTCTAAAAGTACCATGCTATTTCTTGGCGTGGTATAGTTAAGCTAAGTTGTTGGCATACTATATTCATTGTCTTAAACCCATCCTTTTCATATACATTTTTTTGACGTTTGATCTCCATTATCGCCATCAGTCTGAATCACTGAATCACTTGCTAAATGAATCTGATTCAGAGTGACTCACCGCGTACCGAAAACAGGAACTGAACTTCAGCCAAACACAGTCTGGAAACTTTGTCTGGAAAACACCGTCTGGAAAAGTGTCGATGAATCGATTAAAGGGTAAAGTTGTGTAAATACAACGCGTTTGACAGGATAAAAACACTGATCTGGAAACGACTATACTGATGTGCAGCTTTAACCGAAGTGATACCGTTTGTTGCTTGTTTCATTTTGTTGGAAAGTCATTTGAATCCAAATTCTCGGTGGAAACATTAACAGTTCGAGTTCAACTTCAACTTTATAGTTTAATGGTAGGTAGCTACATATTCATGTGGACAACTATTGTAAAGTTAGACATTATCTCTTGAAGATTTTTCATCTTTTATGTGTTTTTAGATTATGTTCTCATGTGATGCACATATGATCAGCCTTATAGAGGAAGGATGGATGTTGTATGACGATCTTCATGTTTCATGTGTGCTGTTTAGACACCAGTGTGTATCTGATGATGGACTCAGGACGGCACTTCTCAGGTGTGGATGGAGGTGTGCAGGTCTCCAGTGCTGTTGTAGCAGAACTTCACATGAAGCTGTTCACACTTACAGTGCTGTTGTGTATTAGCTTGCTGTGTGGCTTCAGTGCGCTGTGGACCATGAGACGGGCAGTACGCTTCACTTCAGATGCAGGTGTGTGTGAACAGCAGAGGGCTGCTGCTGAGAGGTGCTGCTGAGAGATGCTGCTGTAGGATTCTTATTTGCTTGCTTGCTGGAATACTGCTGACGTCTAACTTAGCCTAGGGTTTTGTCAATTGTAAATGTCTAATATTTTATGTATGTATGTATTTATGTATGTACAGCGGGGAAAATAAGTATTTGACACATCAGCATTTTTATCAGTAAGGGGATTTCTAAGTGGGCTATTGACACAAAATTTCCACCAGATGTAGCCATCAAGCCAAATATTGAATTCATACAAAGAAATCAGAACATTTAAGTATACAAGTTGAGTCAAAATAAATCAAGTGAAATTTAATTTGTGTTTGTGTGTGTTAAAGGGTCTCGGCCCAGAGTGTTGAATCTGATGTCCTGCTTCGCCTCTGGGGTTTTTCTAGCGACAGTTCTGCTAGAGCATCTCCCAGATTATCAGGACCACATGAGACAGACCTTTATTCATTTAGGTGTCGTGGTGAGTCTCAGCATGTTTGTTTTGATGGGAATGTCAGCATATTAAAGGAATACTACAGGTTGCTAGCAACTTAAATGTACGTCTGTCAGGTAGCACAGGCTGTTGTTGTAAATCAGTTTGTATGAATGAACTGAAAACATCATTAAAGTTCAGCACTTGCTAGACAGCAAGTCTAAGGAGGAGCAGAGTATTAAAAATTTGTCCGTGCAGTTTGCATTTGTGTTAAAGCTCTTTTCAGTGAAACTTTAATTTCAGTTGTGCCTGAACTTGTTATTGGTCTAACTGCTGTGTGCTCCATGTAAACGATGATTTCTGGATAGCCATGCCTGGTGTGCTCACGCAAAAAGAAAGTAACCAGGTTTCCTTTTTTAGCCAGTCATGAGTTAAAACGTTGGATATAAGTTTACATAATGTAAATATAAGTCACTTAGCATTATTACGCTAATGCCATCACTGACCAATCACAGTCAGGTATTCCACAGATCTGATCTGTATTACTTTCAACTCTGCACTTTTGCTGTAATTATAAGTGCATTTACACCCTGCTGGATTTTGACTCCCTTGTTTTTCATCTGTTTCAGCTTCATTTCCCTTTACCAGAGTTCATTCTGGCCATGGGCTTCCTCGTCATCTTTGTGGTCGAACAGTTTTTACTGGCTTTCAGAGATCAATCCTGCGATCTATCTTATGAAAAGCAAAGGCTGCTGGCTGCCAATGTCCAGCCTCATGACAGAGATACTGCTAAACATCCCAGCCAGCATTCAGGCAAAGTCTTCAGCAGGAGGAATCCCTCATGGATGGACGGATCCATGAGGTCACATGCAGATCTGCGGGTCTTTCTGCTGTTGTTCTGCCTGTGTCTAAATGCCATCTTTGAAGGTCTGGCCATAGCAACACGGCTGGGTGGAGAGCGGCTCCTGGAGATGTGCTTGGCTTTGGTTCTCCATGAGGGAATAATCGCTGTCAGTTTAGTGTTCCGACTGATGCATTCTGATCTCCGTCGGTCAATGGTGGCTGCTGGTTTGTTTCTTTTCTCAGTCATGTGTCCATCCGGAATCGGGCTTGGTGTCGTCCTGGCAGAGGTGAAGCTGAGTCCTCAGATACAACTGGTTCTCTCTGCAGTAGCAGGTCTGACCTCAGGGATCCTCATCAATATCACAGTCATGGGACTGGTGTGGCAGGAACTGGGCTCTCCAAAGCATCGCATCCATAAAGTAGCTTTTCTCCTTACTGGCTTTGCAGTCGTCACTGGTGTTCTGTTCATTAAAATCTGAAAGTGGCCACATAAACCTCATTGGAGTTTTGTGAGGGAGTATGTAATAGACAAACAGATGTTGTTATGGTATCTACCAGCTGGTTTAATCAGTCGAACCTTAAACCCTTGGTTGTGTCTTCTTGATAAAAACATTTTTTTACTGCATAGTTTGTAATTTGCTGAAAGGCAACTTTGATTATCAGACGAATTAAGAAACATCGGCCACAATTTGCCATGTCACAGGAAGTTGGGCAGCTGCTGGCTGGTGGGAAGTTATATATATATATATATATATATATAAGATAGTGTGCGGTACTGTATTTGTGTGTGTCTGTGTGTGTTGCCGGTACAGTAAAGTACAGTAACAGCAGTTTTCTGTTAGAGCTGCAATCAGTAACTTTATGCGATTACTGTGATCTCTGTTGAAACCTTCCTCAGTTTTCTATTGTTAACATCATGACCCCATCCTCATTGACACATCCCTCATTTATCTCTTGCTCTGACATGTCACAAAATTGGACCCGTAGTTCTAATAAGTGTTTTAGTTGATATTTTTCATTTGTACAGCTGCTTTGTAACAATGTGCCATTGTGAAAAACACTATATAAATAAACTTGAACTTAAACTACAGTACTGTATTTGTGTTTGTTGAGTGTACTGTACTCTATTTGTGTGTGTGTGTATTAAGTATACTGTACTCTATTTGTGAACATGCAAGCGTTGTTACAAAGTGCTAACATGCAAGTGCATTTGAATATGTGTGTGCACGAGTGCGTGTATGTGTGTGTTTGTGTAAGTTATTTCTGTGTATGTGCACGATCGTGTGTGTAAGTGTGTTTGTGTGAGTTATTTGTGTGTATGTGCACGAGATTGTGTGTATGAATGTGTTTGTGAGTAATTGTGTGTGTGGCATTAACATAAACATGTCTGTCTGTACAAGACGGTCTGTCTGTACAATCTCCATCTTCATCTGTGCTCTTTCTCTGATGTCACATCACTTTGAACACCTCTGCTGTCTGTCTGTGTCTGTGTCAGTCAGTCAGATTTTTTTTTGGTCTTTTGATTTTAAAAGCTTTTTAGTGTGTCTGGTGGTTGTTTTCTGAGTGAGATGCTTCCACTGACACACGTTCATCTTTCACTGACTGTAGATGATCCATCAGAAAACATCAATCAGTCTTCTGGCTGAGATCAGCACTGTAGTAACACACAGGGTACACGCACACACAGGGCTGGTCTTGTGTTAGTTTTACAGCGTTCATCAACACTTCTGCTGGTGATGAGCTCTGTTCTGTTCTTCACTCTTTTAATCTTTCGCTGCTCTTGTTCTCTGGCCTTTTTATTTCCTGCTTCATTCTGACAGTAACGGACGTTTTTCTGTCGGAACTGGAACAATGACTTTCCTCCGGACAAGAGACAGATGTTCCATCAGCTGCCCACCACAGCGCATAACAGGTGACCCCTCCCCTCGCTCTCTCCCTTTCTCTCTCTCACTGTTTCCCTCCCTCGCTTTCTTTGACTAGAGGTGTGAATCAAGAACCAGTTGTTAGATTGTGTGTTTGAAGTCATCCTCAACCTGAATGGTTTTCATAATGTTTGGTTCATCATGAAAAATGATAAAGTTTTTTATTGTTCATTCAGTTGAAAGTTCTTGAGCATCTACATTGTTCTGCTGATGTGGATGGAAACTGACAAAGAAAATGTTTTATTTGACTTGAGTTTGCGTTCTGAAATGAATTTTTTTTCTGTTGTCCTATCTGGTTCCTTTAGAACAATCCTTTAATAATCAAGCAAGCAGATTTGTAAGTTAGCCTGAAAAGCCTTTCAACTGAGAACTGAACTGACCAAATGAATGTGTGTTAAGACTAAATCTAAGGCAATACATATCTTTATATTTCCCAGCCTTAGCTGTAATTCTTCATATATGACCAGAAGTATGAGCAGATCCAAACATCACCCATATGTGCTCATTGGACGTTTAATATCAAGAGTTTGAATTGGAAGGGCTCTCTCTCTCTCTCTCTCTCTCTCTCTCTTTCTCTCTCTGCAGAACTAACTTAGACTCAGTGCTCCACATTAGTGTGATGAATCCACCTGCTGGTGACTCGTTCGGTGGAAGTCCAGCGTTTACTCCACAGGGCAGACGTGGCAGTCAGTGTCATTAACATACACAAAGCATAACCCGTGTTGAGCACTAGATCGGTACTGATGAGGTTCTGTTTCTTCTGCAGTGTTCTCATATCTCATATTAAAAGAGACTCTTCCGAAACCCTGGGACCCCAGAAAGGTGCAAAAACATCTCATGTTCTTCTGCTCAGTGTGTTCTGTGTGTTTACTTAACCATATATTGGGGACAAATTTGTACCTCACAAATCTAGCAAAAATCTGAGCAAAACCTTTTGGGGACAATCTCATTTGTAAAAAAGTTTTTTTTTATTGTATTTAAATTGTAAAAATGCAAAATGTTTTCTTTTAGCGTTACAGTTAGAGTGTGGGTTAGGTTATAGTGTTTACAACTAGTTGTTTATAAAAGCAACAGAAGTCAATTAAATGTCCCCATTTAGATGGATAAGTAAACCTGCATACGTGTGTGTTATAGGTCTGTACTTTTGAAGTCCAAATCTTTAAGAATGTCTTCATAAATACAGCGAAACATGATCAATCCGGCTTGTGTGTTTTGAGTGTCTCACACTTAGCAGTGCCCGAGGCAAAATTGTCTCTTCAGCTTAATCTGCTAAAATCTCCCTTTTCTGACGTAATTTAGAGTTGAACTGGTAGTGTGTTAGGGTTGAACTGGTTTGTGTGTT
>JAZGTJ010013643.1:0-14797 GCA_036877575.1 Botia almorhae
TTTTGTTGGCACGATTTTTCAGTGCCCGGCATATCAAATATAGTTGGAACCATCAGTTTTACATCTATAATTAACTATAAATCATTACAATAAACTCTGTTCATATCCAAAACAGTTACAAATTGCAGTTTTAACGTGCCATAGGAGAACTGGCCCTCCTGGTCAAGCCACTGTCTTGGCTTGCTTGCTGGGAGACTGCTGACGTCTAACTTAGACTAGGGTTTGTAAATTATAAACGTCCAATATTTTACTGTATATATTTTATGTTTGTATGTATGTATGCTGCTTTTGCATGTTGTGTAGTTCATGGTACTATTGCAAATCCCTTATAGCGCTGTCCCATGATGTTGCCTATTATATACCATCCTTATGTAAACTGGAAAGCATGTATTTTGCTCAACAATTTTGTGGCTTTATCGGTTCAGTCAGCTCTTCGTAAACATACAATTAAGCCTACTATAGTATTAGTCTTATCCCACACATATTATTTGCAATAATACCATTAACATGTCTGACATTTGTTCTGTGTTTTTTTATTATTCCTTGTTTTTTATGTAAAGCTGCTTTGAAGCAATATAACATTGTAAAAAGCGCTATATAAATAAAATTTAATAATACATGTAATTAAACATTGACCTGTGTCTTAATACAACATACAAACTGTGTTTTCAACCCACAGGCCTTACTTGAGCTGGTAGTTTTGAGACATAAACTTTACAAAGAGTAAGATTTAACGTTAATGCAGTCAAGGTAAGACTTACAGTTACATTTAATCATCAAGCCTAAATAGAATCTCTTATTGTCTAATTAGTTGTAAAAAAGTAAAAACTTCTATGTGTATTAACATGCCTAAACAGTTATTATGGGTATCTTTGTGGTTTCTAATAAAGGATCATGGCTTAAGTCATGGCAGTCACAACAGTCATGGCTCCAGCATGAACTCCACACAGACACTAAGCAGTGTAAGCGAGATGAAGAGTGAATCTCTTTATTGGAATGGAGCAGACACAGACTATCAGGACTCCAACGGCTGTAAACTTACAGTAACCCACAACACTGATACTAATGGCTCTGTGAAGCACCAACACTCTACAGAGTCTTGACAGGACAATCAACTCACTGGTTCAAGTTGAGATGGACCCTTCCAGGGTGAAGGAAGACTAAAAGAGACCAATGTTCTGGCGAAATACAGAAAGTAGGGCGTATTGTGAAAGTAGGGAGTACAGTATTGTGACACCCCTCACCCTATCCACCTCTAAATCCAAAGCCAAGCTGCTTTCAAAAACACCACCCTTCAACCCTGACCATCGCCAATTGATGCTCCTTTTGCATGAAACCATTTTACAGCTAAATGAATATTTTATTTGTAATGTAATTTGCCTGATATCTTTATCGGCAAGATATTTTTATTAAGACACTTTGACAATGGGTGAATATGCTGTAAAAACCATTACTACATTAAAAAGCATTAACACAATTTTTGTCTTGCGCTTGGCTCATGTTGATGAAGGCATACTGCAAGCTCCCAACCAATGTTGTAAAAATAAGACTTTTTTTTGTGAAACATTCAAAGCACACAAAAACTCACTTATTGGTTTGCCAGCTATGTTTTCATTAACAGGGCGACTCCTTGGGTCAAATTGTCTCCAGTAATGTAATATTTTGCATAAAAAGTGGAAGACTATTCTCAAGAACATTAAGATTTTCTGTGAATTGTTTTTAATTAAGCACATTTTGTCCCAAATGTTCATGATTATGAAATGTTCTCTTTTTTACGAATGTGCCCTATTGTTTAACTATTAGCTTGTTTATAATACTTTTTATTAATGATTCTTATCAGATGCTTGTAGTTTAAGGTAATGCATTTATGAAAATCATTCTGTCCCAACACAATGCAGGACACTTGTATGCACAATGTTTGTAATAACACTGTTTTAATTTAAAATGTAACATTTTTTTAATTTTAGAGAAAAAATACAAGTGCTTTTGACTGAATTTGGGTAAATCTCACAAAACTTTCTTGTAGGTTTTACTTCATTGGCCACTTATAATGGTAAAATAAGCTCTTGTTATACACATTTGTTAACTGGCACACGCCTCATGCTTTTAATAATCACTGCAAATGTATCTGAAGTTTTATTCCTTGGATACACAACAGATGATTGAGTGTTACGGTGGATGCTCCATCCTCTTCTCCACCGCGCCACCAGAGGGAACCATCTCCTGAATACTAACCAGAACTACAGTGAACCATGCATCGTACCTGCTGCTGATTACTTCATGCTCTACACCTTATCCTCATTTACTCCTCTGTATAAACCTGACTCTAACGCTATATCATCGCAAAGTCTTGATTTGCCTCCGTGCAGCAATTCTGAGCGGATCCCCCTTGTTATTCTCTGGTTATCATCTCTGTGTATTACTTTGGATTGTTCCCGTTTCATGATTGTTTGCTGCTAGCCTTTTTGACCTGGATTGTTTAACCGTTTTTAAATCTCTGCTGCCTGCCCCAATATTGGATTGTTGTACCATCTGTTATTGTTTGCTGCCTGCACAGAATATCACCTGTTTAAGGGTTTACTTTCTCTGTTTTGCCTCCGATATACCTGTTCACTGTGTATGACCTCTGCCTGTCGACTATTCTATTAAAGATACTGCACATGAATCCTAACACCTCAGACTCTTCATTACAGTGAGAAAACCTGCATCCTTTTATTTAACTAAGCTCTGTTTAGCAAACAAACAGCAATAGTGATGAATAACTGACAGTGACTGGGGTTTATCAGGCCACTTAAAATTAAACTTAAATCCAAGCAGAATTAATACAACTGAATTATCCAAATCAATGCAAATATTACCTCCAAAGTTATAAGACGCCTTAAATAATTCCAATTAATGCATTTACCTTTTTTATGCATCTTTAATTGTATTTTTAATGCATAAACCTTTTACACTTAAATCTAATAAGTGTTATTTGGTTTTAGTTTATATCCCTAGAGCCATGTGTATAAGCCTTTACGAAACATCTTTATTCTCAGTGATGAGAAAAATCTGGTTTCAGATATGCCTTAAATAATTTTTAAAATGAAGAACATTTTATTTTGTTTAAAATGACGGGGTTTAATGTAATTAGCAACCCTTCTCTAATCTAAACAAGCACCCAGCAGGTAAATCCAGTTCCCCCCCGTCACTCCAACCGAGGTGCATCAGTCCTTAATCAACTTGTGCATTTAAACTTTTATGTGATCACAGTGAAGTGATCAGTGGTTTTACTGAATCACACACTGGATTATTTACTGACATTTCTGTGGACATTTCAAGTTTTTTGGAGTGCTGTTAGGAATTCTGTTAGCCTTGTGATCTAGTATTGGTCTTTGTGGTATTCAGGGTAGATGAAAAGTACTAGGCATTAAAAATTGGTTATAAAGTCCATATTTCTAATATAAAGTTATTGAAACAAATTGTACACATACTTTATTACATAGGAAAATGAAAACAAATCTTTAAAATTAAAATGTAAGCACAGTGGCATCAACCAGTTTCTCAAACAGCCGGGAATAGAATGCCTTCTGAAGGAAGTCATTTGGGATATTGCTGAAAACCTCACGCAGCCAATGCGTTACAATCCATGCGGGAAATATGAAATCCTATTTACTATAATCTATTTAGACACTGTTTTCATCATGACTTCAAACTATAAGTTCTATAGCCAATTTTTAATGCCTAGTTACTTTTCACCCACCCTGTAGTGAGATGTACAGTATCCACTCACTGATCAGAACTTGTTAAAGTCTTGAATAGAAGAACGTTCTATTTAAGGCTTCATTGCAGATGAAAACAGCTGATAGTATGTTGTTATAAATTACCCACTGCTTTTTGTAATAGGGCCAATGGGTATGGTTGTCTGCTTAAGTTGATTTGCCCATTATTATAAATCAATCCCCCAGGGTGACAAAAACCCCACTGCTTTGTATGGGTGTGTTGATCACCCTGTCAGGGTTTAGGGCTGTATAATGACAATTGTTTCCCTTTACAAGTTTTGACTGAACTGATCAACTGCAAAGGATCAATACTGACAATACCTATAATCCTGATGAGAGATCCACCAATTAGAAGTAGCTGTTATTAGGGAAACCACAAGCAGTCAGTCTAAATGAGTGAGTTTAAATTCAAATATATTTTGAATAGGTATATACCAAAATATACAATTTTCTTAAAGGGATGATCAGCTCTTTGCCTCACAAAAACTGTCACTTTTGGAGTCAAATATTGTGATTTGACTAATATCTGTTGGTTTGGGTTATATCTTAGAACTTACTTTGTGGATCTTTAAAAATAAATGGGAAAAAACATTCAAAACTGCTAAAAAAAGTGTTTCACTATTATGCTTAATAGCAACGCATTATGAAATGAGTCTGTTTGTGTCCTCTGTTGAGTTCCTCCATCATTTATTGACATTCTTCTATTGACCATTTCATCTTGTTTGTTCCATCAACTTGTTTCTGTTGAGACAAAACATTTTACTCCATTTTATCTCAAACACACTTTACCATATTTCATAGCCCTAGAGGAAATGAATCAGCAGTATTAAAGGTTTTGAGTATATTTTTATCCATTACATGTATTTATTTAGCAGATGCTTTTATTCAAAGCGAAACATTTTGCCCCAAGTCTGCAAAGCTACAAGTAGGAAAAGTTCTTGTGCTAGAGACAGGATGAACAGTAGAAGTTTTTTTTTTATATTCAAGGATTAAACAAGGTTACGCAACGGATCATTAGTGATTGTTTTATTTCATTTTGCATACATGAACAATTACTGTACTTACTCTTTTGTTCCCCAGTAAAAGTGATGTATGAGTACAGAAGACTGCCAGCAATGCTGTGGTAAAAAAAATGGGCCAAAAAATAGTTATATCCTATAGTCCAAGTCCAAGAATATTGATGGAACAATTTCAGGAAACTGTGCCGTGTGTCCACACAACTTACTACTGATAAACTGACACATAATAATGCACATTTTACTACCTGATGTTTAAGCCAATAAAGTTCAACCAAGTAAAGATATAATCTCCACCAAACACCATCCCAATGTATGTCACCAAGATATTCTGTTGAGTTTAAGAAAAAACAGTTAACTCTGTATGGAGATCATATTTGCCATACTTAACAGAATTTAGCCATTTAATCAAGACCCACCTTGATACAGCCGACAATGGTAGTTGTCAAAGCAGAATTATAATGAGTACACAACATAATTGAGTACATGAGAATGAACCTGCAAAAACATAAATATTACAATTAAGGTAAACGTTCCAGAAATGTTTTCCTTATGCTAGTCTTTTCACATCCTGATAGCAATTACTAAGTAAAGTACTGGATTTTCTTATTTTTAGGGGTCCAAGCACAAAATGTGGTCTAAAATCAAAACGTGCAACTGTGTGGCTTAGATTAAAAATTCTTTGAAAGTGAAGTGGTGACATATTTCAATTCAATTTTATTTATGTAGAGCTTTTTGCAATGTTATATTGCTTCAAAGCAGCTTTACATAGAGAAACAAAGAATAATAATAAAAAACACAGAACAAATGGCGGACATGTTAATGGTATTATTGCAAATAATATGTGTGGGATGTAAAAGACTAATTAGGTATACTAGGTTTATAGTATGTTTACGAATAAAGGGTTGACTGAACAGATAAAACCACAAAATTGTTGAGCAAGATATGCATTCCAGCTTACATAGGGATGGCATATAATAGACAACATCTTATGGGACAGGGGTATAAGGGATTAGTACCATGCAAAAGTAGCATACAT
Source organism: Botia almorhae (assembly GCA_036877575.1). Classification (NCBI taxonomy): domain Eukaryota; kingdom Metazoa; phylum Chordata; class Actinopteri; order Cypriniformes; family Botiidae; genus Botia; species Botia almorhae. The sequence continues at coordinate 5,817 of JAZGTJ010013643.1, forward strand.
ACATACACAAAATATATACAATAAAATATTAGACATTTACAATTAACAAAGCCCTAGGCTAAGTTAGACGTCAGCAGTCTCCCAGCAAGCAAGCCAACAGGGCGACAGTGGCAAGGAACCAAAACTCCAGTGATGTATAGATGGAGAAAAAAACCTTGGGAAAAGCCAGGCTCGACCAGGAGGGCCAGTTCTCCTCTGGCACGTTAAAGCTGCAATTTGTAACTGTTTTAGATATGAACAGAGTTGATTTTGATGCGTAATAGTTAATTATTGATGGGATACTGATGGTTCCAAATATATTTGATAATATGTAGGGCACTGAGAGATCGTGCCAACAAAAACCGGTGAGGCATAATATTACTAATTGCAGCCATAACATCACACTGCTGTGATAAGCAGAAAACAAAATAAAGCTAAAAGTTATCGTAAATAACGGTAGTTTTACTAAAGAAGTCTATCAAATCCTGATGATCTGTCTTAGGGTCATTTCATCCAGTCCCCCACCATCTGGTCTCAAAGTTTGTCAGATATGGTAACCCATACCCAAAATGTGACCTCTGCCGTTAACCCGTTACTGGTGAGGAGTGAACACACACTGCAAGTCGTTAACACACACCCGGAGCAGTGGGCAGCACACTACTGTGCCCGGGGAGCAATTAGGTGTTAGTTGCCTTGCTCAAGGGCATTTCAGCTGCTACCTGCCAGCGCTGGAATTGAACCAGCAATGTACAAAACTCCTCCTAGGTGGTTGTCTGATTTGCTTGCATGCATTTTCTAGAGAGACCATGATGGCAAAAAGTTATAAAAAAATATCAATCAGTCAAGCCATTTAGCAGATATAAGCCAGTGAAATCTGTGGGTGTGACTTATTTTCACTAATTGGCCAATATCTTCTGAAAAGTATTTGTAGACATGATGACATTCTGTGGACGCACATCACATTTTGTCCTAATTTTAAATAGGGGGCGCTACAAGAAATTTATTAATAATACCATAAACTTAACCATAAACTGCACAGCAACTGCATAACATCATGAATAAGCCACATTTCAATATATCTATCATGCTAAAACGAAAGCCATATTTTAATATATCGATCATGATAAAAAAATGGTAGCTTACATGCTAAAACCTGTTTCCATCATGTTAAGTCATAACATGTTGGCATCATATTGAATCATATTAGCTTAATGCTAGCATTTGGAATTACCAAATTTGGAGCCTCAAACTAGGGCCACAAACATCTCAAAATTTCACTCATGTTTATGCTTATAATTTGTGACTTGTAAATCCATCATATCATTTTCTGCCATTTAGAATTTTTTTGAAAAACCTTTTTTAAACTCCTACAGTGTTTGTTTAATTTGCACAAAATTTGGTATATATCATTGAGATACACCCCTGACAAAAAGATATGGAATTTGGGTTGATAACTCTTACCATTTTTACTGTGTGTACGCATTTTATGCTTGACATGTAAAAAATGTAAAAATCAATGTGAGGCTGTATTTTTGTCATGCTTTAGTGTATTAACACAAAACAGTCATGACAGGAATTTCGTTGCAGTGCCATCTACTAGTTTAGAGATATAAACAACAGTTGTTTTTGCTTCTTTCTTTTGAAAACTTTGTTCTCTTATTCCATGTCAACAAATATGACGTTGAGCATATAAAACAGAGTTTTAGTTTTTTTGCTAAACTTAAATTGTATTAACAACTTGAAACTTGTATTGACTTAAAAACCTTGTAGGTGTCGTTGTTCCTGTAGCTCAGTTGGTAGAGCATTGCGTTAGCAGTGCAGAGGTTGTGGGTTCGATTCCTAGGGGAGCACTCATACTGACAAAATGTATAACTTCAATGTATTGTAACGTCAATTGCTGACTTAAGTGTAAAACGATATTTGGGATGGGAGGAAAATGACCCCCCATCAATCCTGCTCTCCATGGACAATACATTGGATTAAAATTGGATTTGACTGCAGCAAACTATGCAGCGTGAGACTACTGTGTCTTTGTTTTCACGGAGGTGTGGCTCAGCGACAGAGTTAGATGGGTTTGTTTTAGCTTTAGCTAAGATGAGCTTTGTTTTGTGCAGACAGAAACGCAGCTCTGTGCTGTAAGGCTCGTGGTGGTGGCTTGTGTGTTTACATCAACAAGGAATGGTGCAAGAACTCGGTGCAAGTCTCTACTGCTCATCGCTGGTGGAGTTCGTGACTGTTAGATGGACTTGGAAGAATACGTGACATCAGTGACCAGCTATATCAGCAAGTGCATTGATGACGTTGCCGTCTCCAAGACCATCACCACACGCTCCAACCAGAAGCCGTGGATGACTGCAGAGGTGCGTGTGCTACTAGGGACCCGAGACTCCGCCTTCAGAGCAGATGACAGGGTGGCCCTAAGAACAGCGAGGGCCAAACTGTCCAGAGGTATCAGAAAGGCAAAGCGCACACGCTCAGAAAATCCACAACCATTTCGAAGCCAGCAGAGAAACGTGGCGCATGTGGCAGGGCATCCAGGCCATCACCAACTACAGGACAACATTACCTGCCTGTGACAATGATGCCTCCCTCCCGAATGCGCTTAACAACTTCTGAACTTTTGAATTTGGAATGCTATAACAGGTCATGTAGAAAATGGCTGACAAAGTGTACTAATAATATTTTCTAAACAAAACATTAGAAGGAGAAGAAACTAGGTGAGCTCATGCATCTTGTTATTCTAAAGCATGCAAAATTTTGTGTGGATCAGGCAATAGGTGGCATGGCAGCAGTTTAAAATGTTATATTTATATGGTAAATTATCAGAATTCCTGGAAGATGTCATTTCTATTTCTCTTTAACGTGCTTACAAGCTTGTTAAATAATACATATCTATTTAAATCATAACATCAAAAATTAAATGTTGCAGATATGTAGGCTGCAGTTCTGTATTTTGGCACATAAGTCTTTTTAATTTATTTACTACACATTTTATAATGACAACATATTCTGTTGTACCCTCAAACCAGCTCACAGGTGTAACAGAGACGCGGAGGCGTGAGGATCCATCTGCAGCACTTTTATTTATGTTGAGTATAAGGCAAGGGCTAGAACCAACAAACATTAATATAAGAGACTAGACAAAGACGTAATCGCTATAACAGGCGTGGGTTGAGGCAGGCAGGAAACAATCATCAACGTTAAACAGGCACAGTTCAAGGCAGGCGGCAAACAATCAAAAACATAATCCAAAAGAGTCAAAAGGGCAAGCAGCGAACAATGAAAAACCATAGACAATCCAAAAACGTAACCAGGCAAACAACAAGTAAAGAACACTCTGAAATGCATGCGAAAGGCAATACAAGACATCGCAATGAGTTCTTAGCGATTCAGCATTTAAATAGGCCCGTTGATGAAAAACAGGTGACAAACAGGAAGTAATCATCGAAGGTATGTGGAATCATGGGAATTGTAGTCCTAATTGGTTCAATATTCTGGCGAGAATTCCCTCGCCGCGGGGGGAAGAGGAGCGGGAGCCTACTCCGTAACAGACATTTCAGTTCCTTAACAGTTTTAGGGAGTGGCCACTCAGTTACAGCCCGGACCTTCTTATCATCCATAGCCACTCCCTCATGACTGATAACATAACTGAGAAAGGAGGTGCTAGTTGTGTGGAATTCGCACTTCTCCCCCTTTACAAACAAATTATTATTAATTAAGCGCTGGAAGACCAGACGTGTTTTATGTGTTCCTCCAACATCTTAATAAATGAAGATGTCGTCGATGTAAACGATAACCCACTTCTCAAGCATATCACATAATATGTCATTCATAAAGGCTCGAAAGACGGATGGATCATTGATCAACCCGAAAGGCATGACCAAATATTCATAGTGACCGGACAAAGTGGAAAATGCCGTCTTCCACTTGTCACCCTCTCGAATGGTAACCAGATTACAGGCACTTCTAAAGTCCAATTTAGAGAAGTATTTCGCTCAACAGAGTTGTTCTTCCAGAGCTACGGGTATAAGCGGAAGCGGATAACGAAACTTGACCGTAAAATCATTAAGGCTGCGATAATATATGTAAGGCCTCAATCCCCTCCGAAGCAGGCGAATTAGATGGGCGAATGAAGCCTTTGGCGAGTTCGGTCCGCATAGCGGCGGACTCGGGTTGAGACAAAGGGAAAATTCGGCCCTTAGGCGGTGCTGCGCCGGTACTGGGTCTATGGTGCAATCTACCGAATGGTGTTGAGGTAGTTGAGTGGCTTTACTCTTACTGAAGACAATGGCTAGATCTGAATACTCGGGGGGAACATTACTAGGGGGCTCGTTGGTATGCTCAATTAGGCTCGATGGGAGTTGAGTGGGAACCACTTTTGATAACTATTTATTATGACAATTCATACCCCAGCGAAGGATTTGTCCTTTGTTCCAGGATATGAATGGTTCTGGAACGGCGTAACCAAGGCAGACCCAGAACAATTGTATGCGTAGGGGAGGATATGGCATATAACTGGATCTTTTCGAAATGGAGAGCACCTAACTGAAGCTGTAATATTTCAGTTTACTGATCCACCCTTTCTACTCCAAGGGGTCGGCCGTCTCACACCTCCACGTCTAAATAGAGGAACAGGTAATTAGAGGGATGTTTGTTTTAAGCAAACTCAGTTGAGATAAAGTTAGCAGCAGCTCCAGAATCAATTAATGCAGAAGTGGTTATTTTTACACCAGAAACAACTATAGTGACAGGTAGGTTAATAACATTACTGATCTCATTAGTGGTGGAAGCTAAACTCATCGTTGCACAGTCTGGGTTTGGTTGAACTGGGCATGTGGATCTTATATGACATGTTTGTCCGCAATAAAGGCAGAGCCCCAAATGGTAACATCGTTCTCATTCCTCAGTAGATAAATGGGTTAAGTTGACTTGCATGGACTCGGAGGGGGCTGCATACTCATGTCTAACAAAAATACTAGCTCGGCGAGGTTGCCGGGAAAGAATAAGATGATTAATCTGAATGGGAAGCGCTATGTACTCACTCAGGGACCTCCCTTTATCGCAACATGCTAGTTCAGACTGCAGATTAGAGTCGAGGCCCCCTTCCGTAGAGAAGTAGCAAGGTGTCCTCTACCCAGGAAGTTTGTGGGGCAAGTGTGCGGAAGTTGAGTACGAAAGTTGAGTGCGTAATCCACAGCGGGGAAACCTCCCTGGGTTAGCGAGAGCAATCGTTCACCTGGGCTCATTCCCTCCACAGGACGTCCGAAAACCTCTTTGAACTGGCGTAGAAAGGAATCGAAGGTAGGGAAGGTAGATCCATCCGTTCCCCAAACTGCAGTTGCCCACTCCAGTGCTTTGCCTGTAAGGAGAGAGCAGACAAAAGCAATACGGCTGCTCTCGGTAGGATAGAGAGCTGGTTGTTGGGAGACAGAGAGCATTGCAGTAGAAACCCCTTACACCGTGATGGATTACCATATCATATTTGGACCATGGATCATATTTTTCCGGGAAGGCAAGTCGTGGGCTGACCGGAGAAGGGGCTGTGGTAATCGGCTGGCTGGGTGTCGAAGGGGTCGCTGCCATAGTCGGCGGAGGGGAAACACGAGCTCCCTGAAAAGCTTGTACGAGCTCCTCAGTCATAGTAGTTAGCTGAGCGAGTTGATGCTGCGACAGTCGAGACGCTTGAGTGGATAGCTCAGTGGACAGTCGCTAAATGGCTGCTGGGTCGTTTCGTGGCGATGTCTTCTGTAACAGAGACGTGGAGGCATGAGGATCCATCTACAGCACTTTTATTTGTGTCCAGCAAACAGTAATATAAGAGACTAGACAAAGATGTAATCGATATAACAGGCGTGGGCCGAGGCAGGCAGCAAACAATCATCAAGGTTAAACAGGCACAGCTCAGGGCAGGCGGCAAACAATCAAAAACGTAATCCAAAAGCAGAGTCAAAAGGGCAGGCAACAAAAAAATCAAAAACCATAGACAATCCAAAAACGTAACCAGGCAAACAACTCTCTGAAACATGTCTGCTGTAACTGGATATACCTTTTTATTTGGAAGACAGGACATTAATGCTAAGTTTAATGAATATGTTTAATGAAAGGGAAGATAACAGCAATATTGTAAAGATCAACCACATCTCAGTTAATGGCTGTAGTTGGTATTTTGTCCAATAGAAGGAGTCACAGGAAAAGTTGTCACGCGTCATCAGTGTTGAAACTTTTGAAGAACCATAAAATATGTACATTAAGTTTTATTATTAGTTTGCAAATAAACATGTATGTGCCCAAGTACATACATGACCTTGCCCACACATTTTCTTGTTAACTTACAAAGTGGCAGTAATTTCCTTTTTTTTGTCTGCACTGACCTTTGTTAAACAAGCTAACACTAAATTATTGTACCCTTTCAAACATGTTTGCTGTGATATGCATTTGCATATTGTGTAGTATTGTGATGCAAGTCGTTTTACTAACTGTTTAACTAACTAAAATGATCAAGCATAATTTCACAGACTACTGCCGTTTATATAAAAAGTAGGTTGTCAGGGTCACACATAGCTATCTGCAAAAGCATTTATTGCTTATAAATACATCATAAGTATACTTTTTTTAATAAAACTCAGAATTTTGGCATTTAAATTAGACATTTGACTTATTTATTTTACAGACCATGTATGTTGTTCCAGTTGTAAAGTTTTTGTACAAATGGTTACTTGAGGAATGTTTTAAACATGTTCATGATAATTTATAAAAAGATTTCCTTACATTTTCATATAGAATTTAAAACTACGGCTAAGTAATACTTTATCTCACTTTATACAAATCAACTAAAGGCTCTAAAGTGCCTGATTAGGAGAACATCCAAGTTTGTCAACGTGTGGACTTGGTGGCCAAAAATATGCTATTCTAAGCTTGCCAGACCTGCTAAGCACCTGCACTGCATCCCTTCCGCATCCACGGCATCAGCCCACATCTTCTCAAAGGTGCACCAGCTTCATTGTGAGCGTGACACAGAGTTCACTTCTTCCCGAAACTGCACACAAACTTGTGTCCTAAAATGCTTAATGTGGCTTAGAGTGTTTTCACACCTGAGTGTTTGTTTCGGAACCTGGTGTGTTTTCCCCCTTGGTTCGGTTCGTTTATGTGAATACGGCAATCACGCTCAGATCCGCACCAAAACATTTGCTTTGAGACTGCCTGAACAAGGTGGTCTCGGCCCGATTGCAAACGAACTCTGGAGCAGTTCGCAATAAGTGTGAAAGCAATCCAACACAACGGACCAACAAACCATATTTCTTTATATAATAGCAGCATGCATGAATGCACATTTTCCACAATGATACCCATAAAATATTTTTTCATGACCATAAAATGGTTTACTTAAATGAAAAATTATGTTTAGATCAAGATTCAAAGCATTTATTGTCATATGCACAGTGAGGAAACTGGTTTCCCTGTGCAATGAAATTCTGACTTTGCTGTCCACAGTGAATGCCAGGACAGTTATATAAACTAAAGTTGAGAAAATAAAATGTAAGAAAATATACAATAAGGGGAAAATATACAATAAGGACATAAAATAAAAAATAAACTCTAAATATAGAATAAACGTGCAAATTGAATAAATGTGCAAACTGAAGGGTAAATAGCAGCAATTGACTTGAAGTCATGTGCAAAATGATTACGTGAATAAGATCCATAAGTTTAATTAACACATTTAAATAATTGACATGCAAGCAATTTAGGAAAGCAAATACTATACCTGTGAAATTATTATTTCAGTTTGCGTCGTGTTGCTTGGCAACTAGTATGCTGAATCGTTTCTGAATACATTGCTTGATTTATTATTTTTTATTAATAAACTACCATTAAACCATTTTTTCTTAGGTCTTATTGTTTTATTAACCATGAACATCCCCAAAAGCTGTTTGATGATGACTCCTGGTAAGCATGTCAACGCCATCTAAAACCAAAGCGCGTCTTCTCCTAAAATGTCTTCTAATTGCTCTTCTCCGCAATAGGTGCATGGTAAGAACGTTGTCCCGCCTAAGTTTTGATTCCTGCTCAAAATAATTAACTAATATAACAGCAGCTACCAAAAAAGCCGCAATAATCCAGCAAAGGTGCTGTCTGTCTATCCTGATGGATGGATGGATGACAACTTCGAGCGGAATACAATAGAATAAACTGATGCACTCTGACCAATTAAAGGAGAGTTTACTTGCACGTGACTTGTATTAAGCAAGTTTGGTCCTTTTGGAAATATTGCCTTGTAAATGCAAACCGAACCAAGATGTTATTGCAACATTGTAGCGACCTAACCCCCGATTTCGGAACAACGCAATCCATTTAAAGGTGTGAAAACACCCTTAATCTTAATGCAAAGTGCTAAATGGCATTTTGTGCTTTTCAGAATGTCCGCTGTTCCTTTTTCATATAAAGAAAAATGTGAGCAAGATAACGGTCTGTATTGATGTAGTGTTTGCTGCTTTATCTTTTATTTATTTGTTTAAATATATTAATAATACTTTTGCTGGTGTCTCGCAGATCTCTTTATGCATGCACTTAATTTATATTGTAATGGCTTTTATTATGGTTTAGTGTATGGTTTAGAACAGTGTTGGCAGTGTAACATATTCTTTTTCATCCCTGAAACTCTGACACACGGCATCCCGGCATCCCTGAAGCAAAGACACACGGCGCATGTGGCAGGGCATCCAGGCCATCACCAACTACAGGACAACATCACCTGCCTGTGACAGTGATGCCTCCCTCCCAGATGCGCTGAACGACTTATACGCTCGGTTCGAGGCACAGAATGGTGTGACGGCAAGAAAGACCACCGCTACTCTCAGCGATTAGGCGCTGTGTCTAACCGCAGCCGATGTGAGGAAGTCGCTACATAGAGTCAACCCACGGAAAGCTGCTGGCCCAGACAACATTCCTGGCAGGGTGCTCAGAGGATGTGCAGACCAGCTGGCAGATGTTTTCACAGACAT
>JAZGTJ010013644.1:0-14796 GCA_036877575.1 Botia almorhae
CAAAGTATGTACTGTGACATGTCTAACTCGCAACTCCCAGTTACCTTTACATGCACACATGCATACATGCACACACACACAAACACACGCATCTATCAGTTTCTGACTGTATTAGTTTTGTTTTGCTTGTCTGTTGTTGTTTTTTTCTTCTTTTTTTTGTTTTTGTTTGTTTGTTTGTTTATTTGTTTTCCCTGTTTGTGATTCCAATTTATGTACATCTTGCATATTCTAATAAAAAAAAATAAATAAAAAAAAAAATAAATAAAAAAAAATAAACAAGATGGCAAATGTAAAAACATTTTGAATTTGTCATCTGTGGTTTTGTTTAATAGCAAAACAGCTTCCTATGTTTTGGAACAGAGCTAGATTTTCTTCTGTATAGTGAGATGTTAATATTTCTATTTCCTTGCCAATAGAGATCTAATAAAATCAATGTCTGTGTGGATATGTGGGTCCGAAATTAATGGTTTGAGTTTTCCTCAGCTGTTGAGTGGTGAAAGCACCATACTTTATTTCTGTGCAGGCAGCAGGCGTATGTTTGGGACAGTGCTAGAGAAGGCAGTCTGTGTTCTGTTGGACGTGTCTGGATCCATGGCTTCTTGCCTTCCTGAGCTCCAGAAAGGACTGGCTTTGCTGATCTGGGACCAGCTGCATGAAAACAGTGTGAGGTAAATGTCTTTTTGCTCCAAATATAGAGTAGTATAGAGTAGTAATATAGATTTGCAGTAGGTGATATAGTTCAAATTTTATATCTTGATATCTTTATATCTTCAAGGCGTTTTTCCCATTTACCTAAAAGGCCACAAGGAAAAATGACATTTTATCATTTTTATTTGTATGTACCATAGTAAGACACATTTGCCTACTTATGTTTACTAAAACATTTTAATTAGGAAAAAAAACCCATACAGAGACGTCTGTAAAGATTTCTAACAGATGACACAAAAGAGTGTCAAGAGTAGTCCATACAGCCTGTCTTAAAGGTTTGCAGCAAAAATTCCAGCCATTCTTTATGAGTCAGGTTTAACATGGTGGCGTTCTCTGGAGAGATGCGGCTGTGGCAGGCAGGGCTGGTCCAGTCCACTGAGGATCTGTGTAAGGATGCTGTGCAGTGGTTGAGTCAGCTCAGCACACATGGAGCTTCCTGCACTCTACAAGCACTGCAGGTATTCACACTGATACTATTGCATTGTATTAGATGCACATTGACCTTTGCAAAAATATCAGCACTCTTGGAACACAGATTGCCCAATCAGATTGGAAGACTGGAGCTTATCCTACTGTTGGATAATAAGCACTATGCAGTACATAAATATACACACAGTACTTAGCACAGTGCTTAAATGTACACACTGTTGTAATAAATGTTGAGGATAATATTGAGTTCTGTTTACAAATAAAGCAAAGATGTAATTATTGTATGTAAATATTTATGAATAAGTTTACTCAATTAATGTTAATACATCTATTCTCCACCATTCCCTGTAAACAAATATTATTTCAAATGGGAAATATTAATAATTGATTAAGGTCCATCAATGATATGGGGAAAACGTAATCAATGTAGTACATGTAGCATGTCATGTAGCATGTCATTAGGGACATGTAGCATGTCATCAGGGACTCCAGATCATGAACATGAACAACCACAACATCATGTGTGATACAAACAAGACTTTATAAACTACACTAAACACATACTACTCTATCATACACAAACACACAACACAGAAAGTAAAAAAAAGGGTAAAGGTTAAAGTGTAAGATTATTGGAAATTCAGCAGCCTGAACGAACCATCAGTTTCTTAATTCCAACACACCTCAATGAAAGGGCTAATGATAGTTAATGCTGCAATTACTAAGACCAAGTATGATACTTGCATGTCTTGCCCATTAAAGGAAAGTGTCCTGATGCGGTTAGTTGGGGCTCCTGTTGATCTTCGCTGGATGTATTAATGAGAGAGAGAGAGAGAGAGAGAACAAGTTTGATGCAAAGGTCTTTGATCAATGGAAAGACTTGGCTGCAGCCTGGCACAAGCTTAGAGGTCTGCTAAGAACTTCTAGCTCAGCATTCTTATCCTGTTGAGAGTCCTTAAAGGACTGTAAAGGATGACCTGCAGAAGTTCGCCAGAGGAAAGGGGAAGAGACAAGAGAGAGCATGGAGAGCGAAGAGAAAAAGTCAACTGTCTTTAAACTGAGGATGTCACACCCTAAAGAGTTGTGTGATCAAATCAGAGGTTGTCCTCTCGGAGGGAAAGTTAACTCTCTTTGTCTTCAAACATGCTGTTTTGCATATGGAATTTGATTAGATATCAAGGTGGAAATCTTCAGAAGTTTTTTTATATTAATACAAACCAGTTAGTAAAGTTATCAAAATGTTATGGACACTAATTTTCAGGATATCAAAAATGTAACTCATAGATACTAAACACAGGTACATGTGATCCTGATCAACAGAGTGGCTCTAAAACGTTCATTTAAAGTTGGACAGATTAGTATATGTCAGATTAGACTAGTGGCCAATCCAGTCTGGAGACTAACCAGGCCACTCCAGGACCTTAATGTGCTTCTTCTTGAGCCACTCCTTTGCTGCCTTGGCCGTGTGTTTTGGGTCATTGTCATGCTGGAACAACCATCCATGACACATTTTCAATGCCCTGACTGAGGGAAGGAGGTTCTCATCCAAGATTTGACAGTACATGGCCCCTTCCATCATCCCTTTGATGTGGTGCAGTTGTCCTGTCCCCTTAGCAGAAAAACACCCCCAAAGCATAATGTTTCCACCTCCATGTTTGACGGTGGGGATGGTGTTCTTGGGGTTATAGGCAGCATTCCCTCTACATCAAACACAGTGAGTTGAGTTAATGCCAAAGAGCTTGATTTTGGTCTCATCTGACCACTACACTTTCACCCAGTTCTCCTCTGAATCATTCAGATGTTCATTGGCAAACTTCAGACGGGCCTGTACATGTGCTTTCTTGAGCAGGGGGACTTTGCAGGTGCCGCAGGATTTCAGTCCTTCATGGTGTAGTGTGTTACCAAGTGTTTTCTTGGTGACTATGGTCCCAGCTGCCCTGAGATCATTGACAAGATCCTACCGTGTAGTTCTGGGCTGATTTTTGCATGGCGCCCCAGACAAAGGGAGATTGACAGTTAATTTGTGTTTCTTCCATTTGCAAATAATCGCACCAGTTGTTGTCACCTTCTCACCAAGCTGCTTTGCGATGGTCTTGTAGCCCATTTTAGCCTTGTGTAGGTCTACAATCTTGTCCCTGACATTCATGGACAGCTCTTCGGTCTTAGCCATGGTGAAGAGCACTCAGAGAGTGCTCCTAATCTCAGCTCATTACCTGTATAAAAGACACCAGGGAGCCAGAAGTTGCATTTTTGGGGATTTTTTTGTTGTTATTCTGTCTCTCACTGTTAAAATAAACCTTCCATTAAAATTATAGACTGATCGCTTTTTTGTCAGTGGGCAAAAGTACAAAATCATCAGGGGATCAAATCATTTTTTCTCACTGTATAGCAAACAGTCTGAGTGACATATAAAAATACTTTCATTTTGCTGCATTTATTTTTACTGTAGTGTTACAGCAAAAACATTCATTTATTTATCTGCTCACTGTGTCTACACTTCTGGTGTTAAAATGAGCAGTCTCTTCATACTGATGTTCTTTATGCGCCGTGTCTTTAATGGGAGAGAAGCAGGACACGTGGAGTGGAAGGAGTTAAAGTGGTAAGGTATGGTGACCCATACCCAAAATGTGCGCACACACACTAGGAACAGTGGGCAGTACTGCTGTTCCTGGAGAGCAATTGGGGGTTAGGTTGCGGTCAGAAAGGTTGCGGCCCACCAACTGTGAATCACTGCGCTAGTATATAATGTTGAAGGGTAAACACAATGTACACCATTACACTTTAATAGCCCTCTGTTATATTACACTCAACTTCAAATATTTTCCAGTGTGTGATTGAGACTGGCAGAATAATGATACCTGTGCTGTATGTACAGTTTGGCTTGTGTTAAGTGTTGTTGTAGTGTGAAATGCGTCTTTTTCTCCAGACAGGCTGTGCTTTAGCAAATACTGTGAGTCTCTATCTGATCAGTGATGGAAAATCTGACTCTAGCCACAGTCTGATACTAAAGGAGACAAATACACTGAGACAAGACAAAGACTTCACTGTTCACACCATCGCAGTCAACTGCCAGGACAGGTGAGCTGTATACTGAGGGTCACACTGCACCTCAGTCTCAGGTTTGTTTTGTCAGATCCGATTATTAGGACACTGACTGTCCGCCCTGTTATTTTACAGTAGGTGTTTACGTGGAACATTATATTCTGATTGTAATTGGTTTAATAGCCCAATCCAAATGAAAATGGTCCATGTAAAAACCTCAGTTGGGATAAAAAGGCCCAAACTGATCAAAATTTGAATTGGTTTGAGAGGGGTGGGATAAACCTTTTTGTAAACTAAACTAAAAATGAAACTAAAAATTTTACCATGTACAAGCCTGGTCTTGACGTAATTCATGTCAAGAGGTCAGGTGGTCAAAATGAAAAATGGTGCCAGCAATAAAATCGAACTGTGCCCGTTTGCTTGAAAACACTTAAATAAGGGTACCCCTAAGGGGGAAAATGCCTGAGGGAAGGGATTTCTTTAATAGTGTTGCAACAAACCCAAACGGTCACCCTTACCAAAGTGTTTATACTAAGTATTTCGTGATAGTATCTGTCAAAACATGGCAATGGAGAAGCGGTTGCTATATATATATATTGCTATATATATATTCCGACAGAATTGCAAGTGTGCAGATATTTTTGTCTATGACTGTATGTATAAATGGCTAAATTCTTAGTTACAAAAGCAAATATTTTTTATGAAGTTTCCATTTTGGGACTGCGCATTCAGTGCATGTGTTCTTTTAATTGATCATTTAATAGATTTTAATTGATCATTTTGATTCTGTCATTAACAGAGCATGCAGTGAATTTCTGAAGTGTCTGGCCCATCAGACAGGTGGTCGATTCCATCAGGCTCCAGACAACATGGAAACGGATCTTGTCAAAAAACACCTGTCAGATCTGTACAGTGCAGTATGTATATGCTTGTTGTTTGGGAGGGAAAAGCACAGAAGAATTAAGCAAATAGAGTAGAACTGATCAGAACTGAGTCTTTTGAACTTCAAAATGACTTTCAAAGGATTAGTTTTGAAATGTACTGATTCTTATGTTCATAATCAAAGGATTCAGCCCTTCCAAAATTTGAGGGCGATGATCTAAAGAGACTGGCGGAAGAGATTGAGAAGCTGACATTTTACCAGAAACAAGCCAAAGCTTTCAGGTTTGTGACATCCCGGGTCTTCTACAACAGTCATGGTATTCACATATAATATTCAAACCAAGTGTTAATGTGAAATTCTTGCTACTGCAAAGAAAGGAAAAATTTAAAACAAATTTTTACATTGTATGCATCTTATTATGTACATAATGAGTTACACACATTATTAGTTAAAAAGGTTTATCTTCATTCTAATTTTTTTTTATTGTGGTGACCTGTGTTTTGTTTTACAGAAAAACTATTTGGGAGTGCAAAAATCTGGAGGAATCATAATCACTGATCTCCTGTTTAAATCACTACACCTTGAACAGTGCAATCAATGCCCTGTTAAACTTGTCATTAAATTTTTGCATTCAATAACGTTTTTAAAATTGTTTAAAATATTGAAATAATTTGTTTAATAGACTGGATTGTAGTAGAAATGCAAAACATATACAGATGGAGTAACATTATAGTTGTATTGTCAGCTTTAATTAACAAATGCTGTAAAATGCATCTATACATATAATAAATAATTAGTTTATGTATATTCAGATATAAATATGAGGAGAAAGACGCTAGTTGTCACAAAGGCTATATCTCAGTAATATAAAATTCTTTATTAAATAATCCGATTTTATAAACACTATAACTTTAGTGTCTTTTCTATTACACAACAATTCAACCAGGTAAAACTGACATGTTTCAAAATAACACAGTTGTTTATTTTCTTCCTTAAAAATGGATAAAAAAAATCCAATACTATATTTTTAAGTAACCATATTTTTTTCTTTTAGTTGCATACTTTTTGTGTGTTTTCTAGACTGCAAGTCTTAAAACTGACGAATTAAACATTTTTGAACATGTTATATATTTTTAGCCCTATTAGCCTTTTTGGTATTGCCATTAAGACGAGAAAGTATTTAAAAAACTCATAGTTCTAAGATGAGTAGAAATATTCAAACAGATCTTGAATAGTGTTAAATGGTCCCTCTTTACTTTGGTGTTAAAGACAAACAGCTCGCTGATGTCCAGAGCATTTTAACTCGGCCAAATGTTAAATACGTAATTTTGAAGAGTGTTACTTATATGTTCTTATATGAGACAATATGTTCCTTGTTTGAAATTGATTTATTTTGATGTTGAAATAGCACTGCTCCTTTAACTGCGTAACGACATAAAAGACCCATTGATTGAAGTTTTGTGGTTCGCATCTACTCGGTAATTTACAGTAGCGCTCAGGTGAAGCGCAGAGGATTGACAACAGCAGAACACTAGAGAATTGACGTGAAATAACCCACTATACGCGTAGCTGCTGGAAATAACGGCGTATGACAAGTGACGGACAGGTAAAATAACTCTTAAATGTATCAATTATCAAAAATACGAGTGCTGGGAAGATAAAATTCACTTAATGAACTTTTGTTACAGTCTGACTTTTTATTCATTTAATTATTTTTTCATTTATTTACAAAGAGAAAATAAGAAAACTTAATACAATGTAAGTACTGCGTACATACGTTATCATTAAATATCATTAAATTTGAAGTAACACGTTTGTGCACAATAAGTACAATGCATCAAATGCCTTTTCCTTATGTTGGTACAGTAACGACACCTAATATAAAGTGCGACCAAATGAGTTAATCAGCAAAACACCGGATGGTCATGGCACTCTTATCTATTAAAAAGCCTGTATTGTTTCATGCTACATAAAAAGTCAAAGAACTGCACGTTTCAATGAGAGTAATACAACAAACTTAGCACAGGTGATTATAATTGTTGTTATATTTATCTAATCATAGAAGAGATAGATTAACGTTATGTATTATTTCAATTGAAGAGAAATGGAATTGACAACAAAAACTGAAACAAAGAGAGACTAATGAGGTAATGAAATATCCATGGCGGAATGATAAACTAATAAAACAAACTATTTTTTAATTTGTTTTTGAGTAACAAGTTGTATTGGCAAATATTTAACATTATATGAAATGTGACTCACATGTAACTATGATACACTAAAGGTTTTTATAGAAAAGATATAGCCATGATTATGCAATGTTTTGTTGGTGGACTATGATGAACCCTAGACCACAGAGCAACTTCACATTCCACACAGGATGTGCTCTCTATTATTGAATATTGTTTAAAAATGAATAATGTAATTGTATTGTAATTTTATTTGGCCTACAGGGTGCCTTAAACATTACAGTAAAGGTTGTGTTAACATTTAAACCGATTAACAATTATTGCCTATCATTCACAGTCTATAATTTCCAAATACGTAAATAGGCTTTAAGACTCATTAGGTTTCTAAAAATGGAAATTAAATGAAAATACAGGAAGACTGGACATACAGTTAATATCAGTCATCGAGTTGCTTTCTTTTTCAAAAAGTTCCTAATGGGAGTTCCTTAAATGGTAATTATCAATGAATCAAATACAAAATGATGTTTCTGTATATATATTGGACTTCTAGAGTGCTATAAGATTTTCTATTTTACCTAAATTTATAGGTTCCTGAATTCTAGAAAAAAATGTTTAACATGTTTACATATTTTCATCTACATTTAAGACAACCTCTTCCCTTTTTTGATTTTCTCTGGAATTTTTTATTGCTATCACTCAATTTGTGTCAACAACATAACGCTTTTATCCAAAGCGGCTTACATGCTGAGAAAAACAATAAAGCGATATATCAGGCAATAATATGAAAACAAATTTACAGAGAGACTTTGTACCCTTAGAAGAAAGTGTTTGCTGATTGCAGGGTTCTGGATGGTGTGTAGATGTGTAGGATGGAGTAAAGGTGTGTCGGTGCAAAGCCAGTGGCCGTTTTATATGCAAGCAGTATTTACTTGTATTTTATGAATTCTGCAGCTGGTAGTCATTGAAGAGAGATGAGGAGAGGTGTGATGTGCTTGAGTTGTCACATTCCAAATCATTTGTAGTGGTTTGATTGCCTGTGCTGAAAGGTCAGCTAGCAAAACGTTGCAGTAGTCCAGCCTAGAAATCACAAGGACCTGGACAAGGAGCTGTGTCACATGTTCCGGGAGAGCAAAAATCAAGGCCTGATTTTACAAAACATACAAGATACACATGATACAAAAGTCATGTGTAATAAATCCAATTATGAACAAATTTAACATTCACATTGATGAATGAATCAAGGATGGAGAATGATTTTAAACTAACTGACAGCTCAAATTATTCAGGAGATGTTTGTAATGTTTGTTTTACAGTAATGTTTGTTTTACATAGCCCTTTTTGTATTAATCTTAGACTTATGTTCTGTTATGGCCTGAAGACAGTAAAGTCATTAATATGTGATAGTCATAAATCAAATGATAGTCATAAGTCATAATTTTAAAGAACTGAGAAAACAAAATGGTAGGTTTGTGTTTAGACAACTGAGTGGTCTTTAAGTGGTTATGTTTGGTAATATTGTTATTTTTTAAATTAATGGCAGGCAAAATGGTAAGACACATTTTCTTCTAAGTGTCAAGAATCAGTGAGCAGTTCTTGTGTGGCTGACCAGTGTGTAAGGAAAACTTTGGCATCAGCCTCTTTACATAGGGAGGTCAATTATGCATTCATTCACTCACTCATAGGCAGATCTGTTTCACAGCGGTCACATGTTCATTAGACTCTCACTGCCCTGTCTCTGATCTTCCCCAGACTGGATGCAGTATCTGAACCTAGGTTTGCATTATGAAGGAGAACAGGTCCATGTGTCAGGTGGAACAGCTGCCCTGTGCATGTCTCCTGGATTTGGCCACTGGCTGCCACAGGCAGACCCGCAGCGCCACAGGGGCCCTGATTAGACACAGGACCAACGGTGCAGTGGGTGCCTTGTGCAACAGCTCCAGCTGCTCAGTCGCTGTCAGGCTGGAGGGTTCCGATCAGGGTCGCCAGGGGTTAGGGAGGGTGCTGGTCACTGGAGGAGCTGGATACTTTGGATTTAGGTTGGGACAAGCTCTGGCCTGCCAGGGGGTCTCAGTTATACTGCTGGATCTCCACAAGCCACCTTGGGACATCCCAGATGGAGCTGTCTTTTATCAGGTGAGTGTAATTAGAGAGTGCAGTGATAATATTGGTGGAATTGGGTTGAGGGCATTGGGTTGTTGAGGGGTCTTAGGTAGCCAGGTGTAACAGAAGCAGGTGCCAGGTGCAGAGTATGCAAGGTGAGGCGGGAGAGCGGCCTCAAATTTCAGCACAAGTTTTCAGGACTCTTTGTTGACATGCTCAGATGTCATAGAGAAACTGCTGGGCTACAGGAAGAGCTGTGGAAGTGTATATTTGAAACTGATGTGTAAAACAAAACTTACAGGTGCAATTTCATTTAAAGCTATTTTATCCATATGGAAGTATAGACAGCAGATGCTCATGAACATTTCAGCAGGTTTAGCTATGTGACCTTATTTTTACAGACTATGGCTGCAGTAGTTATAGGGTTAGAGCTGTGCTTTAGCTGGTGGTTCATGACTCAAAAATGTGTTGCAGCGCTGTTCTGATGAGGTCACTTATAGCAGGGAAAAGCTGTGCTAAATGTTGTTGACATCAGAGGTTGTGTATCCCATCACAATTCTACAGTATTTTGCCACAAATTTGTCTGTCACTTGGTAAAAGCTATTAGGTGCCAATTAGTAGATGTTTATTACAGGTTACAAATTGTATTGTGTGGTGAATTACTCATTGTCAAACAATATGATAAAAATAAAACAATTTGACCATTAATTTAAAAACTGAAATTTCCATTTTAATAATAATATTTAATATTGCTGAGTCCGTGCAATTCATAGTAACACTGATAAATATTTGACTTTATATGGGTATTTTGTTTACTTTTATAGTATAAACAATTTTGGTACTGCCCCGGGTCATGACATGATGGTTAATGTAAATGCCTGAAAACAAAACAAGTGAAGAATCACAGAGTTAGACAACACAATAAATGCATTAATGTGACTTTCATAGCTGACAGTTATTTAGTTAAACTGTCAAATGATCAAATGAATTCAACACATACTGTATGCTTCTGTTAAACATTTTTATTTAACATTTTATAAGTTAATACCATTTTGTTTAATATCAAGAGTTTTTTTTATTAATCTCAGTTTTGAGATTAATAACACTGAGTATGGAGAACAGAATATTGATTTTTGCATACATTTTGTTATTTTATGATTAAGTAACACTAAAATGGCATTGTTATGATTTTGGATTGTGATGTTTTGTGTTTATTTAAAGAGTGATATTCGGGATTTTGATGCCTTGTACAAGTTCTGTGCAGGAGTGGAGGTTATTTTCCACACAGCTTCTTATGGAATGTCAGGTCCTGAACAGGTAAACCAGATCCACATCCTCCAATGCAATCTCAATATCATAAATTCATGAGAGCACAGTTAAAAACACAGTTGAAACAAGGCAGCACATCTTTGCCAGCACAGCAAAGTGAATATGAGTAATTCTATGAAAAGTAGTTATAATAGCTGTGTATTTCATGTTCTACAGCTGAGAAAAAAACAAGTTGAATCAGTCAACGTTGGTGGCACAAACAATGTGATCAACGGTGAGCTATCAGTATCTGTATTTTAATGCAAATGTTTTTACTGTACATATAAAGAAGGTAATTTTCAGTAATGAGTTGTTTTTTTTACTAGATCTTATATCCAAATGTTATGGTAATGTTAGGGTAAAGTTTTCATTCAACATTCTTATGAGCTTCTTCAGGCAATCCCATTATGCATTACTGAGTAAAATACTCCTTCCAGGTTGGCATGCAATAAGAAATATTTACATTTGGCAGGCACTTTTATCCAAAGCTACTTACAGTGCATTTAAAATATACTGTACATTTTTTATCAGTGTATGTTCCCTTGGAATCAAACCAAAAATCTTTGCACTGTTAATGCAATGCTATCAGTTGAGCTACGGGACCATTTTGACAAATATCATTCCATACTGAATGAGTTGGATAAAAAAAAGTTAAATCCAATAACTGTTTTGTTGTTGTTCTAATCATGTGTCAGAGTATGGAAGTAAGGTTTGATTTTGTGTGTTTCAGTCTGTACAGAGCGAGGCATCTCCAGACTGATCTACACCAGCACAGTGAACGTGGCATTTGCAGGCAGGCCCATTGATGATGGAGATGAAGATTCAGTTCCCTGTGTGCCGCTGGACATGGTGAGATAAACGCTAAGTGTGTTGATTTATTTTGCATTTAGCTTATCTTCCAAGGGATTATTAAATATTGTGACTTTTAGAAACAGGCGTTTTTAGTTCAGTTGCCCAAACCACAACTTTGTTATAAGTGATGCTTATGTCATTACAGTTGCAGGTTATGGATTTAAACAACCACTTAACTGAAGTATTAAACCTTGACATTGTGCTACAAACTACAAATTTCTCTTACATGTTAGAGAGCTCTCTGATGGAGAGGTCAGTTTGAAATCAGCCAGGAATACAGCAAATTACATGTCTGTGAAATGCTTACTGGCCAACAGATGCACTCCTTTTTTTTGTTTACATTTTGTTCACGATTGTCATGATTGTCATAAACACTCTCTACTCTATGTCTTTGCGCACCATCTTCATTGGAATTAGTTTCTCTGGAGCTGCGTAAACAGTCAAGTCGCAGCTCAACAATTATATTGTATAATGTAAGCGCATAAATCGTGAACTATGTCTTTACGTTGCATATGATTTACTCATACAGTGAGAGCTGGTAACAACAACATTGCTGAAATTGCAGTGTATGCCCGGCTGAATATGGCAAAGCTTCTGTGTCATTAAACCTGCTCAAAAGTTATTTGTGATTTTTCATCCAGCATAATTAACTATTGTGAACTAACCCATAACTCCTAAATTTAATCTGCAGTACAAAACTCTCACTGGACTTGAACAAGTTAAATCAAATCATATAGTGTGGTGTATTACTTGGTGTTTGTAGACATCATAGACATCAGGTAAAATTGACTCTCACTAGCTATCAGTGGATAGTGGATGTGTTTGTTGAAGAGGTTCACTATCCTGAAGGGCGGGAGTTTAGAAAGGTTAATAGAATTAAGTTAGTCCACCTGACACCCCACTCGTGTTTGCCCTGAAGTGCCGCACCAGTCACCAGCTTGTGCCTGCTCAAACCTCATACATGACTGTATAGTATATGATGAATCATACAACGGTACATCTTACACGCTCACATTTCACTCACGCTTATTATCATTTCACTGATAAACAGTGACTTCTCATAATGTTTTCATTAATGCATATGGCAGATGCTTTTATCCAAAGCCACATACAGTGCAAGTGGGTGTGTTTTCATCAGTCCATGCATTCATTACCTGCTGCTGTTAGTGCCAGACTCATTTGAGCTGCTGGAAATATCTAAATGAGCTGCTAAATATCTGAATGGTGTGATGATCTTCTTTACAGCTCAGTGTCTTCAAAGTCTGTACAAAACTCAAAGCATGTGAATGCTACAGATGACAGAGTGTCTTTGCATGCTAAAGTACTGTAAAATATTTGCAAGAAAGTTGTTTTTAGATTCCTTTTATTGATTTGCTAAGTATAACATTGTTTTATTTTCTTTTTAAAATTGTCATTATAATTTTAAAGAATGAATTAGACAGACAGTGTAGCCTTTATAGACTGAGCAGAAATTTATTATAGAACTGATGTTGTATTTTTTATAAACAATTTTTATAAGCAATTTATCTAATTTATGAAAAAATTCCACTTAACAAATGATTAACGGATCTCATAATTTTACTCTTTGCTCTGTTTAGCACATAGATCATTACTCCAGAACTAAAGCTATTGCTGATCGTATGGTGCTCACTGCAGATGGAAGGTCAATAAAAGGTACAGAAATGAAAATTTGTTGGTTTCGGGTCGACCTTCTTATTGTGTACAACAGCAAGAAGCGCAAGTGGTATCATGTACCTGCTTCTAGCAAGTGTGTGTGTGTCCATTGGTAATGAAGTGCTGAGGTAACCCTGCTATGGTAATGATCACAGGCTGCAACCCAACCCAAGCAGACCTGCTGACACTGGTTTAAGTTTAGACCCAGACTAAACAATAAAGCCAAGCACTGTGTGAATTTAACACAGGTGGTTTTGTGGGGGTTGAGAAACACTTATGTTTCTCATATAGAAAGTGAGAGCATGACTATTTCAAACTTTTCAAACAATGTAATGATACAACTGCAATATCTACTTGAGTGCATTTCCTAGGTAGCGATATACAAATATATAAGCCAATATTTAGATGTTTTGAGATTATTAGCTTATAGTGTCTGAGACTTTTGTTCAGATAATATTTGTGCATTCATTTATTAATTTATAAATATTATATTATAAATGCAAATGAGTTCACATTGTTTGGCTGACTGGTTATTTTATGTATTTGTTGTAGGTGGTGGACTTCTTCGTACATGTGTTCTGCGTCCCTCTGGTATCTATGGTCCAGAAGAGAGAAGACATTTACACAGAGTAATGGTCAGTACAAATCCTTCATTCTTATATGCCTTTACACAAACTAACACACACAAAGATATAACAACATCATAAAAATTGGGGGATTCAATATAAAAGTCTAAGAATCAAAACTCATATTGACTGGCCATTTATTCCTCCAGTGTCTTTGTTACAGCCCTGACTCACACACACACACACACACACACACACATCACATCACAGAGAGTTCTACTTTGCAGCCTTAGCTATGCCAGTTTGCCTAGAGTTACAGCCATTCGTTCCCCTGTGAGTCCAAATACAGTACATACACTCGTCTGCCTGTGTTTCTGCTGTGACTTTACATAAAGTACATACACTCGTCTGCCTATGCTTCTGCTGTGAGTCAACATATAGTATAGACATGCCTGCCTGTGCTGCACTCCTGACTTTACATACAGTACAGACACTACTTGCAGTGATGAAAAAATATAAAGTATATTTTATCAGTCTCTTCTTGGCACAGGTAAATGTGGAAAGAAGGTTGTTTAGCTTTTGTTTTGGAAACCCTAATGCCAAGATGAACTGGGTGCATGTGGATAATCTGGTGATGGCTCATATTTTAGCAGCAGAAGGGCTCACTGCAGAGAAAGCCTTTGTCGCGGTATGTGTAGCACAATAAAGGTAAAAATAATTTTAGTGCAGTCAGCAGTTTGGAAGACACATTATTGATGATTGTGTTTTTCAGAGTGGACAGGCCTACTTCATCAATGATGGGGAATCTGTTAATGTCTTTGAATGGTTGACACCCCTGGTAAGTAGCATTTTTATTTAACCAGCTATATACAGTGCCTTGCAAAAGTATTCATACCCCTTGAACTTTTCCACATTTTGTTGCATTTGAACCACAAACTTAAATGTTTTTTATTAAGATTTTATGTGATAGACCAACACAAAGTAGCACATAATTGTGAAGTGAAAATGATACATGGTTTTTAAAATTTTAAGCAAATAAAAATCT
>JAZGTJ010013645.1:0-14795 GCA_036877575.1 Botia almorhae
ACGTTCTACATAGAAATAAAAAATAGAGGCCCTGTCATTCCAAGAATGTAAAAGATCTGATTTCAAAGAAACATAGTGTACTTTAACCTAAGCATGGCATCCCCATGTGGCCCTTTGGGACTGATTGACTTACAGATTAAGTAGCATTACATGAAACTTCTCAGGTTTGACACACTGACTCACCCGCCCAGCAACTCATTGGGCTTGACTGCATAATATGTACTCATGGGAACCTGCTTGGCACTCACAATGCGATGCTCAAATGGGGCTGGAAGAGGTGGACAGTCATCTGGAAAAACAAATACCAGTTATTACATGATGACATGCTGATTTATGAATGCTGACATCTGTCGCTCCAATCTCACAGTTGTGATAACGGTTTTCACATTAATTTTTAAAAGCTGGTGCCAAAGTTTATGCTGTAGTTATATTTACAAGTGCCCCATTGAATTTAAAGTGCTAGTTCACAATTATAAATATATCACTATAGTGTTGCAACTCAGTATTTCTGTCACATGCTGTCAACCAGTTGCCAAGGTATTGTTTAGCTTAGTTAGATGAATTTGTCACATACATAACTACTCAGATTACATCACGTGTACATACAAACTCTTCCAGTGTGCTGAGCTATTTGTAAGCATTGATCAACTTAATATCACCTCACGGAATTAATTTATTTGCTAAAAGATGACAGTAAAAAACTCTTTTACTCACCAATGATCAATAGCTGTGACTCAACTTTTCCCAGAGGCCCCAAATTTGCACTTTCTCCCTCAACAGGGCCTGTTTGTGAACTAGGAGCTGAAGAGTTCTTTATGATGTCAGACTCCAAAATCGTTTCCACAGGCTTAGTTTGGTTTCTTTTGATGGCTGGTTCAGAGTCCGGTATTATGTCATCATTTTTTGGCAGAGGTGTTGCCATCTGCACCGTCTCTTTATGTTGTGACATAGCCTCTGCATCCTTTATGAGCTGAGGTTCTTGAGGAACCTTCATCATCTGCACCAGCTGTTGTTGTCCTGGAACTGTTGGCTTGAGTGAAGGTTCCTCAGCAACCTTTGAAAACTCCAGCTGTTCTTGAAAACCCTCAACTTTCTGCTCCGCTTGTTGTCCAGAAATTGTTGGCTCGAGAAAAGTTTCCTCACCAACCTGTGAAACATCTGCCGGTTCAAAGACCCTGTGTTTACAGAAAAATCCAATAAATCATTTGAATGATCAAAGAATCAACCATTTTAATGCTTACATATTACAATTTCTTTAAATATTACTAAATCATTGATATATAAATTACTTATCGGGAGTGTCATGTGAAATCTTGTGTAATCAAAACCATTACATGGTAAATAGAGAAAACACTGCACAATTGATCCTGTAACATTACTCTTGGTTATGTGGTTATATTGGCTATATGTGGTTGGATGTGAGAAGCTTCTATGAACAGCAGCAAACCCAATAACAGCACAAGGTCCTTAATTAAATGCTTGGAACTAAATGGCCAAAATCCCATAATGCATGTCAACAAGCATTCAGTTGCTAGTCACTATACCGCATTGTACTAAAATAGTAGGTAGTGTAATCTCAAGACGTTGGCCATTAGCCTATTGAATCAGGCTTTCCTACAGTCACAACACAACCTGTTATTGGAGGAAGAGGGTCTTTTGTGCCTCAGTACAGTACACAGCTAACACATTGAAAATACACTCTCTGCCTTTCAGAACTCTGACGACTGTGAAAAGACACAGCTGTACCATTGTGCCCCAGAAATGTTTTTCTACCAAAAGCAGTCTGTTGGTGTTCTCAATGACCGTGATACTTATATAAATGATTGGGAACAATTTTCTGGTCTGTTCAGAGATGAGCATAATGAGAATGATTCACTAAAAATGATAAAACTTTGGATTTGCATTGCAGAGTTACATGTCATATCTCAGTGACTGTGATGATTGCGCTTCCTTCTTTAGCAGGGCCAATTACAATCCGCTAAAACAAAAGGATATTAATCTTCTGTGTAGTTCACATCTGGTGCATAAATGTGTAGAAAAGTCCATTAGAGCATTACTGCTCCTCACTGGCATCAGCTGCTGTGTA
This sequence comes from Botia almorhae, assembly GCA_036877575.1. NCBI lineage: Eukaryota > Metazoa > Chordata > Actinopteri > Cypriniformes > Botiidae > Botia > Botia almorhae. The sequence goes on from JAZGTJ010013645.1 coordinate 2,087, forward strand.
ATTATCTCCAAAGGTGGCCAATGATAAGCAAGAAGACAATGTTCTGAAGTAACCAATGTCCTGTTCGACCCATAGTCATTTTTAACAGAAACTGCTACAAGCAGTCCTTTTAAAAAGTCAAGGAATAAAATGAGCTCAATTCTAGAGCATTTCGCTTTGAAGTTTAAATGGGAGCAATTTGTGGAAGATCTTACCTCTCTGGAGGAACAGCCACATCTTCTTCTACCATAGCTGTTGCCACAGTGATGCATTTTATATCGGCTTGCACCGCATCTGAAATATCTGTCTCCAGCAGAGGCGCATCATGAGCCTCAGTCTTCTCAGCTTCCAGCTGGACTTCATGAGCACATTTTTGGACACGCACAGGCACTTCGCTCTTTACAGTGACCTCTTTGGATTTACATTGGGCTTTGTTGGACACGTCTCCACCGATAACAAGGAGAATTGGTTCACTCTGTCCTATAAGGGGAACAGTAGAGGGTAGCCTGGGGACAGCGAGAACCGTAATCTCTGGCTGCTTGGGCTCAGCTGTGGACAGAGAGTCAGGCTTTTATGTGTGTTCAAATACTTCTTCATGTTGAGATTCACACAGATTCATAAAGTTAACAAACAAAGTATAATAAAAATTGTCATCCAGCATCTGGCAATTAACAAAATATACTGAAAACAATAGATTTGTGGAAATCATACCAGAAAATACTTCTTTAAACTCCTCTGAAGTCTGTGTGCTCTGGTGGCAGAGACTGGCTTTAGGCTTAACACTGATGTCATCAGGCTGGTTTTTCTGCAGAATCAAAAGAAATCATATTGTACTTTATATGTTTGTTTTATGATATATGATAAAATTTATTGTAAAAAAACACTAAACAAAACATTTTCTGAATAATAATCCTAATAAAGCAGAATTCACCAAAACAACTAAAATTTACACAACCCAATATCTTTCAAGTATTTCGCACATACGCTGTATTTGTTGCTTTCTGGATATTAAAAATATGGCAAGATTTATGACAATTTTTTTTGTAAAAGGCCTAAAATACTAGAGTAGTCATTTTTATGAATTCAGTTTTATGAATGAATCTGTTAACATGTATGTTTGGGGGGTCAGGAAAAGTAATTATGTTAACATACTTTGCTAATGTGGTACAACTCAGTGAAAATCTGTACAGAAGTTTAATACAATAAGCCATTATTATGCTGATTATGGTGGAGACAGAATTATTACAGTCAATCTGTTCACGGAATGGCGGTTATGCAGCTTCATGTTCATTGTAGAACTCACAGAGGAATCAGGAAACATTCCAGTTTGTAATTCTTGGCATTTACTGAATAAAATGTTTAACCTGCTATAATTGCAATGTTTGACAACAGATCTGCTTATCGCACAATGTGAATGTGTTTATTTTCCAGCCAATTATTTCACTTGTACACAAAAGAGATGCTCTTATGATAACAATATAGCATCTGTCTATGTTAAACCACCAAAGTTAAAATGTACTAATCTTGCTGATGTTAGTTTTGTGGCATTTTTAGAGAATGTTTAATATGTTGGATTGGATTTGGCTGTGTTTAAGTTTTGGTTTTGCTGAAACACTAGAAATGTATTCACAGCTCACTGTCAGTTCAGTCACACCAGTCTAGGAATTTGAAACATGAAGCCCATTCTGTCTCATCATAGATAAAATAGCAACCTTGGTAAAAGGTTATGGCAATAAACTTAACTGGCTCACAAACAAGAGCACATACCAGCCAACAAATAGAATGGCAAAAAAATACTCAACAAGCTTACACAAAACAGTAAACAGTTTAGAAAATAAACAACAGATTTAACCCCTTATTATGGCCACAGGTTGTATCTGCTTTGTATCGGTCCATTAAAAAGTCAAGTCAGTTTCATTTATATGCAAATTGTGCAATAGCATATAACCACTGCGTGTTTCTGGAGGTTGCAAAGAGACGATTAGGAGCTTACTGACCTCTTCTTTCACAGTGTCCAGAAGGCCTTGCCTCCTCCAGGGCACCACCCCATTAAGGATGAACTCCACTATCTTAGAGTTGCGGAAAGCATCTCCCACATACCCTAGTACTTTATCCAGAGTGGACATAGAACTTTCAATACCTTCAATCTTCTTTCTCTGCTGTTGGCTCTCCATCTTAAGATTATGAAGCAGATCCACTGTTTCTCCACACAGTGATCTGACCTCAGCAAGCAAAGGGTGCTTGCTTCCCTCTCGTTGGCCATTTTTGATGAGATTTAAATCTTGAGCTCCCAGGTTACATTGCATGAGGGTCCTCTCCAAAGATTCCATCCCTTGACACAGTGCGCTCAGCTTCTGCAGCACCTCAGCTTGAGTACGTTCGATTTGTTCCACCTTCCTTTCTAGGGCGATTAATTTGACCTCCACATTGTTAAGACTACCTATCAGAGTAGGGCTTGGCTTTTTAACAGTCCCGGATGGAGTTCCAGAGTTCTCCAGCTTGCCACCCTCATACATCCTGGCAATACAGGAGGCCAGAGTCGCCTGTTTACTCATAGCTGGCCCCGAACACACTCAGCACAGTGGCAAGGGTTAGAAAATGTAAATAGCAAACGAGAAAGCCCCACTTATCCTTCCGACACCCTGAACAGGAGCGATAACTTCAACCCCTCCTTGTTCTCTATGCTTGTCTGAGGTATTATGTGCCTCCCAAAAATAAAAAACAGGCATCTCCAGCGAATGCTGTTATTGGTATGTGCCAGAGATTTGACACCACTTACATAAACACCTCCATTGGGTATCTTATCTCTCCACTTCTATTTTTCCTCCCCCCTCCTCTTTCATTTTCTTTCTTACCTACTCTGGGCCGGGTCTTTTTAAATGACCTAGAAGCTCTTGGTGATTGCCAAAGTTCCAACGGTCCCTTGACGTCACTAAAACATGTACATTTTCCCCAGCAGATGCTGCTGACAAGTCAGCATGCACGGAATGATGTTTCCCAATGACTAAGTCATTAGGTAGAGGAAAGAAAGATGAGGCCTTAGCCTTTCATGTTATTTTCATTTATTCCTTTTTTTCTACATAGAAACAGTGGATCCACCAAACCATTACAGTAATCACCTGTAATGCCCTCCCCATTGGACAGAACCTGACATGACGTTGGCTGACATTTTAAGTAAAAATAAATGCGTGTGGACACTGGTATGAAGATGAATGATGTGCTGCAACTGTCCTCTCTCTTCTCATTAGAAATCCAACCACACTCACTACTGCCAAGAATATTTGTTTAGAAAAACATAATTAAGTAGCAGCTGAATCATTACAACAATACGTTGTAGCATGTATAGGGATAATTGAAACCTCTCAGGAATGTTTCCTCAATGTGATTCCTTAAACAAAAATTTACCATTCATGGCTACTAATTTCTTAATTACAAAAACATGAATAAATAATTAATTGAAAAGAAACATCAAAACAAGCAGACAAAATATTTCGTGTGGAAAAATTACATTCAAGACTACAGACATTGACATTTATTTCTCAGAATTTGCTCTTTTATACAACAAAAAAGAAAAAAGAAACAAATACAGCCAAATAAAATACTGGTTGGCATGCTGGTAGAGTTAAAAAAAGTTTAAAAGTTAAGCCAAAAGTTATTTGTTCTCTATTTAATCTCATTACTGTCTAGAAGAAACAATTGAGATATTACAGAGATCTAATTTGTGATTTTTCTTTCTTATGAAGAAGGGAACCTTGATGTAACTCGCTGGATTTGCTCTCTATGCAATAAGTCAGGGACATTTGGTCTAAATCCTATTCCAGTAAGAACACGGCTTTCTGCTTTGATCAAATGCCAAAACACAGTATTCCCAAGGTATATGGTATTACATTATTATGCAAGAGAAGATCTGGCTCCATGCTCACTATTTAGTGGGTGAGAGTGGTGGAGGGACAACGTTATTACAAGCTGGCAAAACACAGGCAACTCAGTTTCCACTTCACAACAGGACATAGGCCAGTTAGATAGCTCACATTTACACAGTGAAAAAGAATATCTGCCAGTGTCTGGCAGTGATAAACTAAATACCGCTTAATAAATTGAAACCACTTTGATGTCTGATATTCATTTCAAATGTCACACAGTGACAAGTAAGCACACAGTGTAAATTAAGATGCTACTGGTAAATCTACATACATGAGATTTTTTATGAGGCTTTTGGCTTGATGGTACTTGGTGGTCCAGCATGAGTCTGACAGAGAAGATGCAGCTTTAAAGAGGCTCTGCAGCGTTAACAGATATTCGCTGTAAGCTGAGGCATTTAGCCTTGCCCTATGCGAAGGGAATGTTTATATTATAAAGTCTCATTTTACAACCACTTATGCGCCCTCACATAAATGTCTGACATGACACGACTCTTGACAGAGCAGAGTATTCCATTCCTGCACACAAGCATCTGTGTGGATTAGGGTTCAAAGTGATGACGTGCAAATTTGCTGTCAATTCTATTCCAGTTCAGACCATTCACAGTATGAATTCAGCTTGAAGGTTAAGAAGCGCATCATGTCTACAACTGGCTTAATTAACATTGCGTTCATGCTTCCTCCAAATGTAAAGTTTCTCACTCTGCACTCCCACACATGCTAATTTTCTTTTTATGTTTCTTCTTTGTTCCAGGAAAAGAGACTAAATTGTGCAGACTAATGTACAGCATTTTTAAAATGTTATGAAAAATGGGCAGTTTGTCGAAAGGACAAGGGGCACAAATGTCTAAAAATCAATGAGGAAAAACATGATGAAGATGAAATGCAAAAAAAACACAAACTGAAAAACAATGCTGTAATGATTTACCAAAAAAGTGAAAACAGGCTAGAGAACTATGGCAACAGCTCCAGAAAGAAGCCCATAAATGATCCAAGAAAGCAATTAAAGTAATTCAAACAATTAAAGCAATCAAATATTCCTAATGCGAGTGAGAAAGAGACACTCTACATTTTTTTAACAAATGTTTAATCTCCTCCTCAGGATTACACTGCTTCAAATAAAGGGCTATGTGTTCTGTACACAAATATCATGGGAGAGTCTTCATCCATATTCTCTTAGATACATTTTCAGTAATTTTTAAGCTTTTTAAAAGCAGCAAAATGTCCCAATAATCTAAAAATTTCCAAAAGATTTCTAAAAATAAGTGTTATGATGCTGTAGTCATTAGCAATTTATTGCATATATTCTGAGTTTTTATAAATGCAACTAACCAAATTTATATTTACATAAATCAAGTTTTTTTATATTGTTTCACACAACGAGGGTATTCCGTTAGAGATATTCGGATATTCCGTTCACTTGCCTTTCATCCCAGCTAGGACATTATAAGGCCAGCAGGGGAATTTTTGAACATGATAATGGTGACTGCTTCCGCATCCTTGTTTAGATTTTTCTATAAGCTCTTAATTATTCCCAATATATATATATATATATATGTATATATATATAAAAGAAACAGCTTACCGTAAACTTGCGTATGTAATCAGACACACTGAAGCCACCTGTGCTGAGAAGCAGAGATTTGTACAAAGATGTGCCCATCATGCTTGCCCTCTTGTCCTGGTTTAGTGGGACACAGTGTACTCCATTCCTTAAGTGGGCTGCCACAAGCAGTGAATATTCCGCAGACCTGGACACTCAGGGTTCTCTAACATTCTGGAGTGGACTGATCGCCCCTCAAACACTAACTATCTTATCACTTTTAGTCTGTTTACTGGGTACAAGCCCCTCCTGATAGCAGAGCCCCATCAGTACAGCAGTGGTCCCATAAAGCACTTCCTGCTACGAGATAACAGCTGCCTGAGATTAGTGTTAGCATTCTGGAAATATGAGTGTCCTGTTTTATTAATAGGGCTCAGATTTGTCTTTTTGTTTTGGGATGGTCCCCACTGGAGGCCAGAGTTTGTTCTCCTCCCGACACAGTCAGAATGGATGGATAGTGATAAAATGTAGATGCTGAGCAATGAGGGAGAGTTAAAGTATTACCTTTAAACTAATGTAAGAAAACACGTAAGAGATAATGTGAGATAAGATCTGTGAAGAATCCGATCTCATGCAATCAGACAAGCAAGCCTCGGGTAGCTAGCTTAAGTTTTTCCAGATAAGGAATCTTTGAGCGGAGGGAGCAAGCCTATCCATCTGCGTTTGGCCCAGAGCCAAACCATAAGCAAGCAATGCCAAGCATTAGACCATCATACAAAATACTTTGTCAGCAGGCTCTGGATTTAGAAGAAGATATAAACCCAGGAGGTTGTTTGATTGATGGCATTATTCCCAGTCTACCAGGATTTATCAGAACATGGCTACTCTTGCCCCCAACACCAGATAGAATAAACCATTATAAGCTTGTCAGTGATAACTATCAAAAAAAATTACAACAGTTGCTATAAAATGCTAGTAAGACATTTCATAGAAAATATGTATAAAATAAGAATTATTAGTAATCAAATTTAGTAATCAAAATTAGTAATCAAACCCGACCAGCCATTATCTGTCATGAAGTGCTGCTGTTTAATTCAACTGTGTGCTTCACTATTGTAACAAAGGAACACCAGACCTCTTCCAATTATACACAATTGTTTTCAGCCAAAATCTTCAATCCTATAATTTGTTCAAAGGAAAGGACATTTATGTGGATGATGCTCCAGATGGCTCTGCAAACACTTTAATGGTAAAACAATAAATGTGATTTTGTGACAGGCTGTTGTTGCTGTTAGTAATGGGACAGGTGGCATCTAACATGACTCACGCATGCTTTTATCATTGCGATACTCTGATACATGACATGGATTTTAGTGACTCAATATACACCACACAAGCACCACCACCGTGACCACCAATAACGTGTTCCTTGAAAGAACTACATGTAGGTGAAGTAACAGATAATGTGTAACACATTAATTGTGATCACCTTCAGTCTTATAATGTCACCTGAATCCTAGCCAATCACTGTGTCAATCAATGTGTTAAACCAATGAAAGTTTGTTTTTATTTGTTGCTCTTACAAAAATTAGGTAACCAAAGTGTACCCCAAAATATCATCATTTCTACAGTTTGTAGCAAAGGTGGATAAGCAATTTCTAAAGCATTAGACACAACACACCCCATTTTTGTTGTCACTGTCGTAGACTTAGTAAACTGTATTTTATCAAAAATGTAAAACAGATTGTTTAAAAATCAACAGTTTCTTAAAAAGTAAAATGTCTCCCGAATGCCATTGTAAATATGGTTTTACATTTATAAACAGTAAATGTGTGATTTTTTAGAAAACATTGGTTACCACTATTACTTATTCAAAGAAGTGGTATGATGTCATTAAGTGAAGTGATGGGTACAACCACACAATTAAACAAGAAGGATTAAGCTTTCTCTAAGCGTTCCCTTTTAACACTGTGAATTCATAACAAGCGATATTTCCTCTTCAGCGTGCTTGGGGGAAATAAATAAACAGCTGACGTAAATAGCTTTCAGTAAATTGTGCTTATAAAACCTCAGGGCTATCCATAAGGGAGCATTATGGTTTGGCTGCCATCTAGTGGTTAACAAAGGGTCCGCAACTTATATATATTGTCTAGCCCTCTCGAAGTTTAAAAGAATCAAGCAATCTTAATAAATTACACCCTCGAGAAACAGACTGCCTGACATATAATATGTAAGGGTTATAAAAGCAGAGATCTGTTTTCACACCCCTAGGCCAGGAGCCACAGCCTGTGACTAATGAAGTTTCCATCAGCAACATCAATGTTTTTTCAAGGTCACAAAAATAAAACGTCTGTAAAAGCAAACACCATTTTAAATAACACATGCACTATAAAGAACAAAAGCCATAAACACTCCCGTGTTAGAGCCCGATATTACTCATTGGTTTCTCTTTTGTAGTCTAAATCCTCAGAAAACATACGAACCATTTGATATAAAATACATTAGCATAGTTCAGTGTCATAGTTCAGTTCAAACAATGTTTTTCAGAAAGTCTTGCCTTGATAAATTAAACACATTTTGACCTCTTCTAAGGTAAGAATGTATCAATAGCTATTAAAATCATTAAATCGCCAATAGTCCTGTCCTGATAAGAATAAAACATTACATTTGAATTATTTCATCAGTGAACTTTAGACAGGATTTTGGCATGTCTGTATTATTCTACCTCTCCATTTCCTGTAACCTAAGCTATAAAGGCGATAATCTATTTCATTCCTAACCTCCAGGCAAATCGCCAGAGTCTGATTCACACTGAGGAGGTTCCATCGAGAGGTTCAGCAAGTGCCAGACAGGATCATAACCTGCTCGCTACCGCACATTCCATCTGCCTTTGACATTAAAACCATTAAGACCAAAATCGCCTTTGGTCAACTGTCCAGCGACTCATGGAGTCATTACATTGTCTTGTCACTGAAACTCATGAAAGCACATATAATAAGTTTCTACAATAACATAGAAAAGTAGCCAAAATCCTTACTGGTGTTTTTCTCCACAAGCATTTTAAATGGTTTAGGAGGTGAAAAACAGCAACATGATGATGTTTGAATGATGGTTCAGTCTCATTTTTAGGAGCAGAAGCTGTTAACAGCTGTCATCTAGATATTACCGTTCCTGGCTGATGGTGTCAGCCAAATGCAAATACATGTACTAGTAATGTGGAAAATTCCCTGATGCAATTCATCAACTCCCCACCTGTGTAATGTATTAAAGGGTTTACTTGTCTCTACACCAGTGCAGTCTGTGTCAGTGTTTGCATTTTTGTTATACCTTTTTATTCCATTTCCATTTATTCCATTATTTGGATAATTATTGTATTATTAATATAATATAGGTTATTAATAATAATGTGATTTAAAAGGATGATTGATTGTTTTCATTGGCAAAGGTTTCACATATTACACAAATATTTCTTTTTGCTTCTAGCCTTTTTTCTTTGGCGTTTCTTCTAACTTTAGCTCACCATCCCTGCTTTGTATGAAATGAGCTACCATACCGTGCCCCCTTTGAATTAACAGCATTGAGACTGTGTTTTACTTGTTCAGACAAAGCCAAGGGAGGCTAAGCCTTGTCATTAGCCGCAGTTGGAAACAAACTGTTAATGTGGACAAAACTGCTCATGTAAAAGTATCTTGTAATTCAATGTGAAACTCATTCAGGCACATGTGGCTGTTTTCACTAGGGCACTTCACACTGTCAATTAATCTTTAAACGACAACAAGAACATAGAATCTCTTTATAAGCAATGTTTACTGTGAAAAGATTGCCTACAAAGAACTAATTAGAGCTTATTATACAAAAAGAGATGCAATAGATCATCTCACTAATACATGTTTGTATCCAAAAAACAGGTCAATCAGCTTACTAAATCAATCTACCTAGATTTCTACCAAACATTCTGTTAAACTGGAAGAATTTTCATAGATACAATAGTCGATTTAAATATACATTACTAATAAAAGTATTTTAGCCCAAAAGCACACTAAGGGCTACAGGAACGTTAAGTAGGCATGTTTTACACTCCTAATTATTCATAAAATGCCCTTTGAGAATCAAAGGTGGCTGGGGAAAGTCAGTAACTGATGTTAAAGAAAACAGAGCCTGCGATCCATCATCTCTGTGGAAACCAATGCACACTGAATTCTCAGAGGTGTGCTTGTTGCTTGGTGATAAAGCTTTGGAAAAAAGACCGGCTCCAGCAGCTGTCTTCTAGAGAAACTAACATGTTCCGAACTGCTAATGAAACTAGATACATAAGATCAGGTTTAAAACGCTATGGGCTCTTCATAAACAATCATGACCAGGTTAATTTTGTACTAGTGTTTCTACCGGTTTCAGTTAAAAAATAACGAATACAAAGAACAAAGAAAATCCTTGTGTGTTTAACACATTTACATGAACAGCTTTGAATCCCTTCTCTTACTGTAAAATACTGTTTGTAAAGAACTGAAGTGGAACAGCTCAATTCATAGCAAAGTTTCACAGGACAAATGAACAATTGAAATATGAGGTCTAGAAAGAACAGCCATAGGCATTTATCTTGCCCTAAATCCATCTTTAAAGAGAAGCACACAATGTAAGAGAGAGAAATGGTTGTAATGAACTTTTCTAGAAAGGAAAACGATAAGAAAAGCTGAGAATTTCACTTTGATTTTAATATATTCATATACAGGCTGAATTTTACACATAGATGTTATTACCGTTTGTAAAACAATAACATACAATAAAAATCAAATATGCACTTAAATTAAGGTGGCAGAGGCATAATAAATAACCACATATCAGTCATTCCCCACGGTTCAAAAGTCACAAGGTTACTTATGAAATAATGGCTCACTGGCATCAAAATAAACCGTGTAAAAAATTAGCTTACATATTTAAATTAAAAGATACCAGGCATGTCATAACCTCGCACTTAAATTGCTTTTTTGGTGAACCTGCTGTTCTCCAAGAGACAGCATAAATGTTTTTAAGAAATGACTAAGAGCAACACTTAATGCATTTCATAAAATTTCAATTAAAAGATAAATAGAATCCTATTGTTTACTACAGTTTTTCACTCTTGCCGAGGACAATAGTAATTTTTCCCCTCATATAGATCCACAGACCGGGTCAGAATTCCCACAGTAGCACCACTGAGCTTCGGCCATGTTGGCAGGATTGAAGCCAGTCACAAGCATTTCCGGGTCATTGTTTCCCACCCTCTCTTACATTAGACATATGGGACACCCGCACACTCACATAGTCCCAGACCTCAGTTCCATCTGTAATAGTTTCCACCATCTCTTGCTACAGGATGAGTCTCTGGCCCAGAATTTTGCGATTAATTTCTGCCAAGGCCACTGAGAAAACAAAAGCTTTCTCATCGGAGAGGTTGGCATAAATGTCAACCTCCTTTTCCTGTTTCTCTGGAGAAGAGAAAACAAAGCAATTATATTTAGAACTGACAATTATCAACACAACACATTGCCAGTGTGTGCATATGTATGTATGTATGTATGTATGTATGTATGTATATATATATATATATATATATATATGTATATGTATATATATACTCAAATGTTTAATAACAAAGAGGAAAAGCACAACAGAAAAACACTGCTTCTCTATGGAAGAGCTGATAATGCATAAACTTTCCAACACAGCAATGATTTATTCAGAAGTCAGTAAAGAAAGGGCCATGTGTGTAAATCATTAATCCACAATACAAAAGACTTACACTTGGAATCAGTGCACAATGTACCAAATGCCACCCAGTGACGGCTTAAGTCACAAGTTTTTATCATCCTGGTGCACAGTGCGACGGTCATCTATTCTCTTGTTTAAATTAATACATTTACCTACAACACACTGGGGTTTCTCAACACAGCATTTAGTTTACCAGACTATTAATAGACTAAAAAGATTACTTGTTTTAGAGATACGTGTGGCAGACAGTGACGACAGATTTAACCAGATCAGTGGTGACATGCCAAAGACATAAATTTGCAAATAAACAAAGTGAAATCTCAAGGGGGAGCATGAAACCAGAGACAGGGAGGATGAGAGAGAAGGTCAGTTTGAGGATGGGGTGGTAAGCAGCCCCAGAGGTCATTATATTATGGGCTGCCTGGTTATGGTGTGCTGTAATTGGACCTCAAAAACCAAATTGGCTTCATTGCCTGCCAGGAGACGCAGATCCTTTGTCAAAACCTTGAAAGTAGCATAACATTTTACACAACTTATAAAAATATTACTCTATTCCTGAGATATTTACAAACATTCTTAATTTTTACACACAAAAGCCCTTGAAAGTTGTTCTTTCAATCATTGCTGACTGACACTTAAAGTGCAACTGTTAAAACAAGAAAAGCTTTGTGAGCAAGAGCAGAACATCCATATATTGGATGAGTCAAAATGGCAAAACGACACCTCAAAATAGAAACAAGATGACGGCAGCACAGACAGCCCATGAAGAGACTCTGTCATTGTTTGCAACAACAAATAAAGAAAAAAATGTAATGAACCTTTATTCAAAAGAACCGTCAAAAGCACATACACTGAGACTCGTTTTAATAACATACTTGAGAAAATTGGAGAGGACCAATGCTCTTTTCAAAGTGACAATTTTCAATTTTACTGTCGGCTGAATTAAACACTTTATACAATTTATATTTTAAAGTGATTTGCGTTGCATGCACAATAATGAAAAAAATGTATTATTACAGTGCTTAAGAAAACAGTAGCAGTCAAGAGCTTCTAACCTGACAATACAGTTTATACATTTATTATTATTTTGACAGTGAATTTGACAATTAACAGTTGTTAAAGACTGACATAACAGCCTCATCACCAAAGATGACACCGAAATGATTAGTATGGATCTCTTCATTTTATAGTGCAGAAGGTTCTAGTGACCATAAATCTAGAATAATTACTCTGTTCCAAACGCGAGGGCACGGCTTACCTTTTTCTTCCTCCTGTTTCTTCAGCCCAACAGTTTTTGGTCTGCCTCGACCTCTGCGAATTGGATCTGATTGGCTATTGGAACGTGATCGTCTCCTATTTTCCATGTCATTGGTAGATGTTAAGTTTATCTTTTCTTTTCTGATTCTTTCTGTTCGTCTCCTCTTAGCATCCAATTTGTCTGAAACACAGTGAGTGAGATAAAACGTGTACAAGGGATTAACAAGGGGTCAAACCGTAAAGCCCTACGAATGGATAAAAT
>JAZGTJ010013646.1:0-14793 GCA_036877575.1 Botia almorhae
TATCTTATAAGGCAGCCTAATTAAAACTGCCTAGGATGCCTTGTATAGCTCACTAGGTTTTGTAACAGAGCCAGATTCTTATTTCTTTCTTATTTATCTTATTTATTTATAAGCTTTTCGTAAATTCTATATTCAAATCTACAGTATGCTATATTGTCCTGGAAGTAAACATACTGTATTTTATGTGGCCTAAATGAGTTGTTAAAAGTTACAAATATTTTCTTCACTAGGTACCTTCTGTCTCTGGGTGCCAGTGTGGAAGCCGAAAATGAGAACGGGGAGAAACCAGCAGACCTTATTGATCCAGACTGCAAAGAACTGGTCAAACTGTTTGAAACAGGCTGTGTCTGAGGACTAGAAAAAGTTGGAAGAGCAGCTAAACTTAAAATACAAACAATATCTCCTTTGATATTTTTATGTTTCTTATATCATGATATAATTTTGGGTGGTTGAAAGTTGTGCTTTATATCTTTAACTTTTTTGACATATGGTTTTCAGTGTGCATTGTAGGGTTACAGAGGAGGAACAACCCATCCCTATTTTATTTCAAAGCATGATATTAATAAAGAAATAAGTTTGGTGTCCAGGTGCTAAAAGGGCAGGGGTTAAAAATAAGACATTTGGGTCATTTGATAGGCTAAAGAAAGTTGTTTCAAAGGCAGGGAACGTTTTGATAAAAGATTAAAAAAGACTATTTTATGCATTATGCATTAATATGCACTGATGAAACATGCACAGAATGTGCATTGAAAAAGCAAATATAGTTAATTTGGCTGTAGAAAATGTGCAGCATACACACACACACACACACACACACCAACACCTCTCATGTTTTATAGACATATCATCTCTGTTCGCCTTCAGTTCCCCTAAATTGCATATTATGCATCCAGCCCAGTTATGTAATTTTACCTGTGTGCACAAATTTCATTGTTGTGCTATATATTTGCCAAAGGTCCACGTGACCTACTCACAATTACTATTATTGTCACTATTCTGTGTATAGCAGAAAATTGATTCATAATGAGTAACTCAGACATAAGAATGTGGAAGAACACATCACAGCGTGTTACATGGACAGTTGGCGCAACTCTGTGCTCTCCGTCTGCTGGGCATATAGACTGTTGGTGCATTACCAGTCACTGAAAGTGACTGGACTACTGACATTTTGAATGTCCCTTGTTAAAGTCTTATCTTTATCTTATTTTTGTACGTTTTCATAAATAAAGCTACCTTTTATACCAATATGACATTTTGCATCAACTCTATTTAAAAATAATAATTATAAATAATTGATCTAAAATTAAATATGGATGGTTAAATCGCCCTTCAGGTGGACATTCATGCAAAAATATAGTATAAACAGAAAAAATATAAAGGGCACAAAAACACAGCTATAGAGTGAAAAGAATTACAGCTATAGAATTAAAGAGAAAAAAAACCCCCAAAAAAACAAATAGTCACACAAAAATGATTAGCGCAAAATAGAGCATTCTGAGAAATGAAGTATATAACTTGAATTAATTTATTAATTATAAGCTCTGCACCTGTCAATCATTATGCAGGTTTGGGTTTGCTCCAAACCGGGGCGGTGTAAGAAAACAGAAAAACAAAATATACGTCTGCAGGGCCATTAATATGGGGTCTAGATTTAATAAAATCATAATTCCAAACACTGTGCAAACAAATGAAACTACACGGCACGCATGCGCTCTTTTATCCGCTTATTCAGCTGACCCGGAAATTATTGGTTGGCATTAGCAACGTTTCGGCCGAGCCAGGCCTGAACAGAGAGCTAGCAGAGGAAAGATAAACAGACAGACAGGTTTGATACTGTTTTTTAATGTCTTTCCTATTACGTCACAGTTTCTCGTAATGATTCGTAATGTATTTGTTGTGTATATACTCGGTCTGCTTGTGAAGTCGTGTTTCCCATTATGAAAACACAATGCTAACACATTAGCTGCCAGAAACAATAACAAATACAGAATTCATGAATCTTCTGCTTTTAAACTCGCTGTTATACCACAAATATAGTTTTATAAGTTGTGTAGTAATTGTAATGTCTGCTCAGTCATGTGTAGAATGTAAATGTTACTGCTCTATTTAATTCATTAATGGTGATGCTGTACAGACCTAATAGATTTGGTTGTATTAGCTAAGCTTTGTATATTTGTAATTACCTTTTATTTATATAAACTTGACAATCACAAGCAATGTCTTCTTTCCTAAAGGAGTGTTTTATTATTCCTAGAAAACACACTAAAAACCCTCCCCTTAAGCCTCATATTAAGATTGTGAGGCAAGTGAAATAAACAGAATGACCAGGTAAGGGCTTCAATGCAGTAGTAATTTATTTACATTAACTTTATATACTAATATATATTCATTGTGTAGCTGCATCTAAGACTGGTCTTGTTTAATTATTTTTACATATTTTCTAGCTCCTCTACTCCTAGAATGCACACATACAAGAGGACTTCTAGCCCTCGGTCACCAACGAATACAGGAGAGATTTTCACACCAGCACATGAGGAAAATGTGCGCTTTATCCATGACAGTAAGGCTACTACACAGTAAACACACTAAAGTTAAGCATTAGGGATGTGAATCGTTGGTTCTAGAAAACATTGGCCTGCTTCGTCATCAGTAGCGTGCACATGTATCCTAATTTATTTAAATGTTTAGATACTTAAAATTATTATGAGCTTCCTTAACAAATTGTGAACAATTTTTCATTTAAAATTTAAATATTAACAACACACAAAAGATTTATTCCTAAAATGACTTTTTTTGTTAATCAGTGGGAAAACAAACCATTACACCATAATAAGCAAATGTTTACCTAAGACTTTGTTTTAATTATGTAAGTTGTTTTTTAAGACATAAATGCTTTGTCTGTCTTTTCTCTAGCTTGGCTTTGTGTTTTGAGAGACATTAAATCCACACAAAATAGTGAACGTAATGATCGTGGACCACAGGAGTATGTGGAGAAAAACCCAAATCCCAACCTTCACTGTAAGTTAATTAAGATGTAAATGGAAGAAAAAAGACCTTAATATAATCTTAATTTTCATTGTCCCTACAAAAAACTTTTGTGCCTGCATTTTAGTAAAAATGTAATAACTGATGCAAAATGGTAAGCAGTATTTCCATATGGAATCTATGCACAGGAAACTTCAAACAGATTTAAAACGCGGTTTTAAAAATTCAGTCACAAAGTTCTACATATCGCCCAACTCCTGCATGTTTGTTTATAAATCGCTTTTGGTCATTTGATTGTGCTTTCAGCTACCAATAACAGTGTAGTACACTAAGTTCCCTTTAGCACGTCACCATATTTAACAGAATTCCACAGCATTTTCCTTAAAACTGGTATATTTTCTACAGACTTATGTTTGGCCTGTTTATCAGATTTGGTTGTAATTTAACTCTTTCAGCCCCATAAAGAGATTATAAAACTTTACTTGAATATAAATCAGTTGTTTTCATTGATCAGTGATAGATTGTCAAGCCTTAATTTCTTTTTGGTTATTTTTTTCCAGCTTTTATACCAGTTGACCTGAGTGACCTTAAGAAGCGGAACACACAAGACTCAAAGAAGTCTTAGACCATTCCCGTTACTTTCTGATCCAGCAGTTTTTTGTCCTCCTTGTTACATTTGGGACCTTTTTTACTCTACCAGTCTTTTGTCGGCCAACAAAAAAGCCACAAGCCGGGATATCTGGCCACCTGTCCAGAAAGCCTCTCTCTTCTCTGCCTCATGGACCTGTGGTCTGGACTTACAGGCTGTATTTATGAGTTATATTTTTAGGAGCCATTTGAGTGGCCCTTCCATGTTGGTCCGGACTCTCTTTTCCTGAATCCATGCATCTTTGTTCTTTTTTTGACAAATGGGGGAGGAAAACATAGGCCTGATGTAAATTCTTATTTGTTTTGGTTCTTGGTTTTGCGTTTAGTTTCTTATGTTCATTTTTTTCTTTTATTTTTGATGTTGTATTGACAGATGGCAAAGAACAGTTTACTGCTTACACTATTGGACAGACTCAACAACTTTCTCAAAATGGGATACAGTCATTGAATTTAACCCTTTGTCAGAAAACACTTAATACCCAAAGGGCAGTGCTGAACGACTGACTATTCTGTTAGTTTTATATATTGACGAAAAGAAACAGGAAGCTTTGTCTGATAGCACAGGCAAGTTTGGTTTGCCAAATATTTTTAGTAGATATACCTCCGTTTTTAATTATGAATTGATACCTTCAAGAACTTTAAGTAAACTTTTCTGCATCATTTGTTCACAGCCTTTAAAGTAAAGTTAAAATAAAAATTACTTTTATGTTACCTCACTCTCTCTGCAGTATTTCTATTACATTGCATGTTTAAAAACTATCATTAAATAAAACTGAGTTTTATGTTTTTTTTCATCATTTTACATTTACCTGATATACACATTTAAATTGTACGGTTAACCTGGGAGATTAGATATTACAGTTATTATTATATATTACAATATTGACTGAACAAATACAGATGACTCATCTTGTTGCTGGGTATATGCCAATCATAAGTGATAATCCCTGTCCTGTTCCTTTAGGAATTTGTATCAACGTCAGTGAAAAATACACATTTAAACAACATTAAACAAAACGTTCAAGTTTAAACAGCACAGGTTCTGTATATTAGACGGTTTCTTTCAATACATTTCAACTGCAGGCATACAATATGGATTTCACGAATGCCCCTGCGTCGTCTCATTTTGGATTGTCTTCAAAATACACGTTAAAACAACAGCAAACAATACGTACGCATTTGAACCATTCAACCAATGTTTTACTTTAGGTAATAACTTTATTGTTACCTAAACTTTTTTTATTTTCAAACTTAAAAAAAATCATTGTCTAAGAGTCAGGAAAACCGTTTATATGCTGAATTTTGTAACACTTTTATTGAGACCCTACCAAAAAAACTGGGGAACACTGTCCACCATCAATAGCTTTTAAAAGTCAACAAATTGGCCGGTAAGTGATTCCATTTTGTGCATGCACAGTTCATTGTGAAATATACAAGCGTTTTCAGTTTCTCTGTGCAAGCTACATTGTACCAGAGTTACTTATGCCCACTTCAAAATGTTAATAATAATAATGATGAGGAGGAGGAGGTTAATGAATTACTTAAAAAACAAAATTAAGAATCAGCACCAGGTGACAGCATCTGTACATACAAGAGGAGCAGAAAACAAACAGAAATCATCTGGAGTTGTCTCTCCACAAAATGATGCCCAACCTCAATGTGACATTAGATTTTGGCACGTTTTGGTTTTGTTTGATTGCACTTTAAACTGTAAAGATTGTAATCGGTATTATCTGTATTATAATGGATGCTAATCAATGGAAAACAGAATTCTGATCTTTGACAGTTTAGGCCTGCATAACTTTACCAAAACGGCTTTCCAGCGTGAAGCAGGCATGATTACACATGCCATCCCTAAATAAAAAGCAAGCCTGTGAGATGTGGATTACATGAGTAATAAAAGCAAACCAAAAAGCTTACAGCACCTGGTATTCCGAGACGATCTCCCATCCAAATACTAACCAGACCCGATCCGAGAGCGGGCGTGCTCAGGGTGGTACGGCCGTAAGCGAAGGTTACAGCCCAGCTCTCATTCTATTCACACGAGTTTCGGTCAGCAACCGCAGAAATAGCAGTCCTTTCTTTCAAGCCCTGTATTGATCAGCTTCGAATAATGCTGTGGGTCTCAAATATAACACTGGTATAAGAAAATAAACTGCCTTAAGTTTATAAAAAATTGAAGACAGACAATTATTTTCACAGTGCAGTCATTTGTAGCTTTTGTTCTCTATTTGGAATGCCCTTAGAATGCATCATTTATGATATTTGAAATACACATGTGAAATACACATGCTGTTTAATATGTCATCAGAAAAGACAACAGTGCATGCTGACTTTAAACAATAACACATTTTATATAGTCAGCACACATAAAAGGAAATGTGTTTAGGGAATAGGAAAAATTGGTTTTTTAAAATGTAGTATAATAAATGTTCACATATAAATGATCACATTTTCTGCACTCTTCGAAATTAAACATGCCATCAACTCATTATTGTGTTATTCACCAATGCTACCTAATCTTATAGCTATTATGGCCTTCAAAGTATAAAGTTTTACCTTATAGTAATAAAAGTTATTACTATTATTAATATAAAAAAGAACTGAGTCGCCCAGTTTATATGCTTTTACCCTTTATAGTATATCTGATTTTCTCAACGTCAGTGTGTCAGGAATATTAACTATATGAAACTGTAAATGCTTTTGCTGTAGAAGGTCCACGGAGCTACCTGTGTAACCTAAACTGAATTGGACAGCAGCAAGGGTAACGTGTGTTCAGAACAATACAATACAACTAAAAACCGTTTAAATTAATCTATTTATATCTATTTATAATTTGAAAGAACTATAAAGAAGAGGTGAAGATTAAAACCAACCCCTTTAACTAAGGTATTTCCCACCTATTTACTGCTTTAAAGATAATTCACATAGATCATGGGTTTAGAAATTGCCCCTAGTTTAATCTAAGATGAGGAATAATGTCAATTATGCTAGATTTATTTGCTCGGGATTTGCACAGTCAGGGAATGTAATTGATTCACTATAAGAAATGCGTTGGTCAGGTGTGGAAGCCTGACATAACCCTGATACACATGATGTAACCTTAACACGTTATTCGCGTTGAAGAATTACATTAATAAAGCACTGATAACTTTGATTACCAAAACTGTGGCAAATCCTTAAATTTTTTAAAAGAAAAACCTACACTGTTCAGGAATTCACCATTGTGATTTACTGACAAAGGGAGCCCTAAACAGGAAGTGATCGTCACCCTGAGCTACGTAACCTGCGCTCCCGCTATAAATGCGGCGCAGGCGCGCTCGACGTTATTTCCTTTTTTGTGAGCAAGCGATAGAGCAGGGGCAGAGTAGTGCTTTGCGCCTACCGGTGTTGTTGTTTTAACTGTTTAGCGTTAGCAAGGGCCAGACAATGGTAGACAAAATGGATATGTCCTTAGACGACATTATTAAGCAAACCCGACAGCGAGGAGGAGGCGGGCGCGGCGGGAGAGGAGGCCGCGGTGGCACAGGCGGCGGCCGTGGCGCAGGAGCTGGGCGGCTCGGAAACACAGGCGGAGGCTTTAGAGGCCGCGGCGGAGGATCCGGCCCCGTGAGGAACCGCCAGAACCTGAACCGCGGCAGAAGCAGACCTACGCCGTACAGCAGGGTAGGAGAAAGCGGAGAAAACCACAGGCATATCCACATGCCTGGGTGAAGTCCGTTTTTATCTTTCTAGGCTGCCTGGCAAACATGGCGGCTAGCGCGCTGTACGTGCCCCTGGAGCTTTTCTGGGAGTGTAGCTCTTTAGATATATATTTTGCATAATGTGTTCTCTCCCTAAGCCCGTTTATCTTGCCCTTCGTATGAGGATCAAGAATTGGCCGTCTGTACTACATCGTGGTCGGAGTGCCTTTTATATCCCCTGTCCTGCGGCGCCATTTTGAAGACGAGAGAATCGTTTTAGTCACCGTTGTCGACGTCCAACGCCCATCTATACTGTTCTTCGCGTGATCTCCATGGAAAACTTAAAGATCCGATCTGTGGTCCATTAAAATCCAGCTTTGAGAAGATGTTCGCATGGTGGAAGTGTTTTTGTTTGAGAGGGGGTTTTGTGGGCAGATATTTTTGACAACAATCGTAGTATTCTGTTAAAAGGCCATTTGAATGGACTTTTGACCATCTTGGTCCACCAATCGTTTAAATCCACCACTATATGTTAATCTATATAAGATTAGCAAGGGATGCATTTATATAATCACGACAAAATGGCGTATGATCAAAATGGACGTTCAGCGGCAGTGCTTCCAAAGCAGCTTTCAATGACAACATGGACGCTTTAAAAATTCTCTGGACTTTATTTTTCTTTTTACCCATTGGATACCAGCGAAACATCGTAACTCAAAATTGTGGGGCCTGCTGGGATTCATCTGGAGTTTACTGCAAGAGACTTGAGAATTGCTGATAGATTGCTCTAGAGGTAGATTGCTACCAGGAGGGTGGGCAGTTTATCAGGGGTATATTGGCGTCTGCAACACTGGATTTGATAGCTTACATGTCTATAATTGGTTATTTCATGATCTCGATATGTAATGCATGAACACAGATCCCTTGAGTTGAGCCTTTTCTCCACCAACATAATTAACTACGTGCAAATTCAGTAAAGCTAGAACTTCATGACCAGCTCCGTTTAGGGGGTGGTATGTCGTTTGTTTTGTGTCCTGCATTGGTTTACTTGTTTGTAGTGATGGGGTGGGCAGGGATTGCCAGAAATCACAGAGCGCACTGGGTGCCCCTTTCCTTGTTGAAGCGGAGCCCCCTGCTTGCCCCAACACCCAGCCGAGTGGACTGTCAGTGACAGACTGGGGACCCGAAGTCAGCAGGTGCGTTCTCTCTCATCTGTTGCAGCCCAAGCAGCTCCCAGACAAGTGGCAGCATGACCTGTTTGACAATGGCTACAGTGTGAATGCTGGAGGTGGCGGTGGCAGTGCCAGTGGAGCGGGTGTGGAAACTGGAGGAAAACTTCTTGTGTCCAATCTTGACTTTGGTGTCTCTGATGCTGATATTCAGGTATGTGAGACTTGAGGTTGTGGGATAAATGGTTGAAAGACTTTAGACTAATGAAGTCTTTGTATTTCAGGAGCTTTTTGCAGAATTTGGCACTTTGAAGAAAGCAGCTGTACATTATGATCGGTCAGGACGTAGCCTCGGCACTGCAGATGTTCACTTTGAGAGGAAAGCAGATGCTCTAAAAGCTATGAAGCAGTACAACGGTGTTCCTCTTGATGGTATGTGTACTTCATACTGCAGGGTTTTACAGGTCAATCCTGTGTGTAATTGTTTGGAACTGTTGCCAGTCATTTCCAGTTCTAATGCTCGGCCTTAAATCATTTTAGGTCGTCCAATGAACATACAGCTTGTTACATCACAGATCGACGCACAGAGGCGGACTCCGATGCAGGGGTCAGGGTGAATGGATGGGTGTATGAGTATGTTAAAATTGCTTTGCTTCCTAGTGTTCTGTATTGAATTTTTCTTGTTCTTCCGAAAGTCTGAATCGTGGAGGCGGGGGCGGCATAAACCGAAACAGAATTGGAAACTTTGGCACACAAAAAGGCCGTGGAGTGCGAGGTGGCGGAGGAGCCAGAGGCCGGGGACGAGGGGGAAGAGGTGGCAGTGGAAACAAACAGCAGCTCTCTGCTGAAGAGCTGGATGCCCAGCTAGATGCCTATAATGCTAGGGTGGGTTAACAGTAACATTAAAGACTAACTGTGTTTAAAATGTACCCATTAGTAATCTTTTGTTTATCCCTGGACAGATGGATACCAGCTAAAGACAAACACGTCAAGCTGCATTCCCAAATGTTCTGACATGGGAGAGGCTGTCATTTTAATAGCTTTGAACATGTCGGATGTTTTTACACGTCTTCAGATGTGATTTAAATTTGTGTACCAATTTATTAATTTTTTGTTTTTTACCTACTTGTTGTTTTTTTTTTCCTTTTTGAGAAAAACCTGGTTGGACTGTAGGATTTTAAGGATTGGGATTGTTTTAACCATCCTTCTGTAGATCATTAATAAAACCTGCAGTATTTGGTAACCACAATGCCTCTGCTTCCTATTTATATGCATACTCTTTACATTTGTGCGTTTGGCAGACACCAAGTGACTTGCAGTACATTCAAGTTATACAATTTGCGCATGTTCCCAGGGTATCGAAACCACAACTTTGCAATGCTCTACCGAGTTACAGGAATCGCTAACTTGTATAGTTTTGTTGTAAAATGTAATTTAGCGGGAATTGTCTAAAACCCGTTTAATTTCTATTTTATGCATTTGAGAATGCTTTCAGTTCCAGTAATCCAGTTTGTGCACGTTCCTTATGTCAGCCACTAGATGGCAGCAGTGTTTTGCCTTGACAGTTTATGAATGGACTACATATACATGTATTTCTTAAAGTGAATATTATATTGACGTTAATCTAGGCTTTAGTACAGAGAGCATATTCATTTAAATGCTTTTAGCCAAAGCGACCTACAAATGACACAACATTTAACTTTTAGTCTACATTTACAAATACGACGTACGTTACCCGTGTGTGTGCGTGTATCCGCTGATTAACTAAACCACTGTGTAGATACATATTGTACATAGATATACAAAATGTTTTGTGTCTTAGCGGGCAAATTATAATTTTGTTTCGCAAAGAATTCGTACATAATGGTTAAGCGGCCGGCTTTTCCCCGCGCATGTGCATAGTCTTGCGTGACGCGCTCGGCGGTGTTCCCGGAAGTGTGTCGCTCTCTGGCATCGCCGCCGCTCCCTCATCACGCCATTGAAGTCAGGGAAGCTCACTCTAACCTATTGACTCGCCGTACCCGCAGGTCCACGGTAAGTTTTCACAACAGAAAATGGCAAAGATAAGACTTCCATTGCGTAGAGGATATCCAACGGTTTTGCCGTATATAAGTGTAGTTTTGCATCTTTCGTAGCTCGCCAGCTATGGCAGGTTGACACAAGACAGCAAGTTGATGCATGTATTTCCTGCCTACGGCACTAAGTACTTCTACAGTTGTTTTTAAATATGATAAATGAAAAATGTATAAGTATATTTCTTCTTTTATGACTTAGATTGGCAGTTATTGATCGTCATGTCCAATCCGTACCCCATTCCGGCCACACCAGTCTTGTCTGAATTAACAGGCGTTGTCTGATAGTCTGTGGCTAAACATTAAAGTTAACGAGCATTTCTAAACGGATGATTTTGCCTCTGTGAGTTTTATTTTCTGTGAACTAGATGTAGTTTGTGATTACATCTAGTGTGTGTTTAAGAACACGTCCACGTTTTGACAGTGTTGTATTTGTCGATTTCATAGTTTGGTAAATTTAAATTCAGAGCCTGTTGAAAATTTTTCCTAACTGCACAATTCTCTGCCGTCAACCCACCACCGAATTATTTGTAAGGATTTTATATATTTGACAAACTAAGATACTGTAAAACATGAGAATAAAGGGCCAAGACGTCTGAAGCAATTTCCTGAACTTGTCTTGTATTCTGCAGCTAAAATCGCCGAGATAAGCGTTCACATAATCGAGTGTTTGGTGTACGTACTCGTGGTTTTTATATATTAGGGATCTAATGAACAGCTATTTGAAGATTAGAACTTCCTGCTGTTGTAAATTGCATATTAGCAACATTAGCCAGCTAGCATTAGGTTGAACTTCCTGATCAAAACTGCAAGTTCAGACCGATTTGCGAAAATTGATTATTTTTTATAAATGTATTTATCCAATTTGCAGACACTAGTTTGGGGTTGGTTGTAAAACAGAAGAATAGCTGTACATCAAAGAAGTCATGGTGTGGGCGACATGAGGCAAATCCGTTGTTAGGCTGCTTTTTCCTAGCTTCCTTTTTTTAAAAAAAATCTCGTTTATATGAATTACGCATGGCACCGGGTGTTAAATCAACCTGAACCTACTTAACGGTCATTGAGGTAGAGATTAACGCGATGTTCGCCAAGTTGCGCACAATTTGAATTTCAGAAATTATTTACACAAACGTTTCATGTGTTTTGGATATGGGCATATTTTCAGAAAAGCTTCAGACTTGATTCTTGAAACCAACCTATGGGTGAAAAAGCCCCTACAAATCAAGGTTTCTTTCCTTCCTGTGAAGTGCGAGTGGCGCGATTTATTCTCGTTCCTTCTTTCGGCTGCTAAATTAAATTTTCTACTATGGTGCAGGATTGCCAAATGAATTTTAACTACGTAGCATGACGTTGGCCCAGTAGGCCTAACTGATTGGCTGTTAGAAACGGCTGGTAAAAGAACGAATGATGTTAGGGCGAAGCCTTTGCTCATGAATATAAATGAGGTTACTTGAGCGTGCTCTGCTTTACGAATTCCAGGATATGTAAATTTAAGTATATTAATATGCATTAGGTACCCCGTGGCCATAGTATGATTGGTAACAGGCTCTCTGGAGTTAGGGTGGTGTCTGCAGACCGCCTCAGTGTTTAAACTTTGTCGTTAAGCGTGGTGAGGGCGAATGTTTTTAACAGACTATATCAGTAAGTTTGTTTTATGATGAACTGAAAAACAACAATTAAGGCTGTTCCACTGCACGTACCTTAAACTGGTAGTAATAAATCTATTAAACGAAGGAAAAATCAAAGTGACACAGCTCATGTTCAGAGGTTTTATGGCTGCACCTGTCCACCTAACAGACTTTTGTTTTTGTTGTCCTAAAATGACTGTTTTTCCAGTGTTACATCCAGAAAGACATGTAGATGGAGTGGAAGTAACTTTGTCATACCTGATCACAGTTTAGTACTTCAGCTCTGTTAAGGGAAGCTGAAGTAAAAGAAGGTTGTCTTGTGTCTTTGTAATGTAACCATACAAGAATGTTTATCTTTAAACTTTTTTTGTTTGTAGTTTGTCAAAAGTTTCTTTGTAGCATTAATTTATGAAAATTCAAATTTATCGTAGTTGTATGTTATTTCTTATGTAAAGAATGTGTTTGCCTCCTTTTATGCAGCATGCTGAATGCTTTAAAATAAACAAGATAGAATTTATTAGACTAAACAGAACTATAAACATCTCTGAATGTGTTTTGTTAATGTGTTTGTCAGGATATGTATAGTGTGAGAGATTAAATGAGTCGTGTACGGGATATTTACATTTCATACATTTCCCGTATTAAACCTTTCTGTCTGACACATCAGAAGTGAGGCAGACATCAAAGAGTCAAAGCCACATAAAGGTCACTTTAGTTCTGCCCTTTACATTGAAGATAGGTAACTGATGTGCCCACCTTTGTAAGTGCTCTCAGTGGCATTCCTGTTTTTTATTGACTTTAGTCTAGGTAAAATTTAGGCCTGGGCAATTTGCTAAAAATAGGCATGTATTTTGATATTGTTACGTCTGTTAACAATATTCAGTATGTATCGCAATATTTATACTTTTTCTGTGAAATTGCTTTATTTTTCATCTACCTAAATAGTAATTGCATTCCATTGCATTCAGATGTTTAATTCAAGAAAATATAGTAAAATAAAGTTTAAAAGTAAATGTTTCAAAAAATTTTCTTAAACATTCAAAAATAATTTTTTGCACCAATATATAACAATACATAATAAACAGCAATATTTACTGACATGCACTTTTCTAAAGCATTTAATACTATTCCAGGGATAATGTTCTTGTATGAAACCTAGTGTAACGTTTATGAGAGAAGTAAAGCTTTCTTGTGTTCTGATTATTGTCATTAAATATTTCCAATAAATTATATTGTTATCTTCAGCAGTGTATAGGCTAGCCTGCGTTATGTTCCGACCCATGAAGCTGTTGAAACAGGAAGTGGAAATAATACAAAGAAGCATCACAGCATGTATGTATCCGGTTTATTGTGCAGTTTAAGCCTTTTGTAGTTTTGTACGTTGAAAGAGGTTTGTTTGTGCTTGATTGTGGAGTCAGTATGAGGGCTGTTGCTGGGGAAGTCGCATCAGAATCTGAGCAGCCACCTGGCCAACATACCAATGACCTGCTTTCAGTTATGTCTGCTGCTGCCCAGCTCACTGTATACGTTTGCTTTAATACTCTTTATTATAGTAAGAATATAATCAAAGTATTATGATTGCATATTCTATGACGTGTTGTCAAAGTTTAATAGAACAATAGGTTTGAACTGTTAAATGTGTTGCAGCCAGGGTGTATATGATTATTTTGAACCCATTAACAGTTATTGTCTTTTATACCGCATTTACATGTGATTGGATCACTAAACCCATATGCAGAGTCGTCAGAAATGCATGCAACCACATAACGTTTAAGGTGGAGGTATTAATCCTTGTTATTAATACTTGTTGTCTGCTGGAAAGCAGAAGTACAGTCTACTCTGTCAGTCAACTGCTGTGATAAAATATGTGTGAAAAAACCTAGTGTATTGCCAAAGGAGGCAGCACAGGGCAAAATTTTAAAATCCTTGGTAGCCCTTCGGGCAGGCACTTTTTGTGCCTTTGTGCATTTTGGTAGCCCGAAATGAATTTAAGTAGCCCAAATAAAAGACATTAAAAATAATGTTGAATATTGTAAAGGGGACAAAACATCAATCAAAAACGTTTTTTAATAACACAAATAACAACAATCGTATAAAATAAGCAAATTACAATCATCAATACAAATATTTGGTTCTAACTGAACTGAATTTTTTTTTATGAACTTAGAACATTATAGAACATAATTCATTCTGGGTCAGATTCGGAATCTGAAATATCAAATTAAGTCACAGATAAGAAAATGCCACTTGACGTTGAGGGCATAGCATCTCCTTCATCAGCTTTCTTTGTCGGTGCATCGGTCTCCACTTCAGAACTGAATTACCTAAGTAAATCCATGCACATCATTTCACACGTGCACACACAACCATCAGCGATTTTCGCAATTCTCTGCACTGCGCATGCACTCGCTATCACATTTAGGCTTGCTGCTGGAGCTTTCACTTGTCACGTGAGCAGAGTAATGACTTACAGGACGAGCGTCACTGATACACAGTTCACATTTGTGTTTAAACACAATTTCAATACCCCACATATTAATAGTGGCTCCTCCATGCCTGAAAATTACATATTTACAGTAGTAAATATCCAGTATTGTTGCTGATGAGT